>QKWP01003053.1:6850-20387 GCA_003550325.1 Gigaspora rosea | reverse complement strand
GCCAAACCATCGAATGTGCCAACAAATTCACATTACATCCAGATAAGTTTGTTTCTAAGATTTGATGCAAGACTTGGGCACGAGCCCGAATACAACCGATTCTTTATATACCGGTAGTAATAAAGTAATAAATTAATATATATTATAGATCGTTATATATGTGTATATATGTATATATCTGATATATATATAAGATAATGATTAACACCACGTTTATTATGTGTATCAATGATGAAAACAAATGAAAAGTTTACCTTGGAACCTTGGTAACTACAACTTTAGCACCTAGTTTTTGCAAGGCTTCTTCAATACTACTCCAACAGTGTATTTGCAAATACGGATTAGAGGAAGGACCTTAAATTGTATCAGTTATAATAATTATAATCGAAGTGAAGTCAATTGACGTGAGCATAATAAAGAATGTATAGTACCTAGTTTATCGAAACCAAAAAGACCTAAAGAAAAAAAAACAATTAAATGAGAATAGTGATCTTCTACATTAAAAATTTAATTTCGTTCAAAATACCGTGGCGCAAAGCGATAGATAAGCTCGGGAGCACGATAGTTTGGTCTTACAGGCATTTCTGCGATGTTCTTTTCGCCGACTGCCATTTTCTGAATTATCAACCGATCGCAGGAGCTCAAAGTTTGTACCAAATATTCCAATAACGCTTAGTCGTTGTTTAGTTTGAAGCAAGGCGATCGAAGTAGCAGAAACCAATTCTGCAAGTGACCGTTTAAGTTGTGCTATTCTTGCAAAACCTGCAAACAACTGCATTGAATCTCAATGTATGTCTATTAAAAATAAATAAACGTGCTATAGAATTCACGGTAGAGAATTCTAAACTGCAATGATAAAAGGATTAAATTTACATTGAATTTAAGAATTTGAATATCAAGTTATTTAATCCAAATATGTATATTTGCTAATTAATAATTTTCGTTAAAAAGAGGACTCGAAGAGGCCTAAAATAATGAACTGCTGTATAGGGCATACGTCAACTGACCTAAGTTTGTACGACTACAGAATATGATTCTATATCTGTATACACAATTCTCATTTCGAATTGTTAGAAACTAAATTTTAGAAGTTATTTTTTATGAAGCTGGGGTTGAATCGAATAATCAATTATACCTGATACCCAGATACAATTACTACAGTATGGTACTGTACATAATTATTATGGCTAGAATCAGTCTTAGTCTGGTTATTCATACCATTCATACCAAGTAAGTCCCGTTATTTCGAATAGAATCTATTATATCCAAGTGTAATATATTTCGCAGTAATCGTGAGTGAAATTTTGAGACGACTTTGGACTTTCAATTTTTATCGTATATTATTATCAGATTCAGTCTTTTAAAATATAATAGGCTGAATCCAATAATAATAAATGATAAATTTGAAAGCAGAAGTCATTTTATTTTCTCTTGGCAGCACCTATACGATATCATACATACACATCGAATCTTCCAGTCCACTCTAATCCAGTGGTCTCCTATATGAAATTTGAGTATTTGACTAAACTATGAAGTGCGTCATTTACTATTTTTTTTATTTTTTTTTGACATTTCTTATTGTAAAATCATATAAATAACTTCTAACCCATCTTCCCGTAAAAAGATATGATTTTACAATAAGGAAATGTCAAAAATAAATAGTAAATGACGCATTCATACTGTGCAGGACACCATAAATCAACACCTTTTTATAAGTATTTTACAAAAATTAATATAACTTAAAAATAAAAAAAAATTTAAAAAATTTTTTTAGCCAATTTGTAGCTTTAAGTCTAAGTTACAATTTGGCTAGAAAAGATTTTTATTTTATTTTAATTTTAATAAGTTATATCAATTAAAGTTTACTATAAAATTGAAAATTTGGCATTTAATATATGAAACTTATATGTAATTGTTGACCAATTACGATTGATTTTATTATATTAGCCAATCAGAATTGAGTATTTATTTCAAAATTTGGTGCAAGGGGTGTTGGTTTATGCTGTCCTGCACTATAGGTTAGTCAAATGTTTATATTTTATAAATTTGTTGCAATGCAAAATAATACAAATTCAGAAAATATATTAGATTTACTGTTTAATCATTAATTTATCAATATAATTTGCATATTAACTTCTACATCAGCAAAATAAATACCGTATGTGTCCGAAATTAAGCTACCTTTTTTGGCCAAAAAATTACACAAAAAATCGTAAAGTAGCTTATTTTCGAAATATAGCATTTTTTAAAAAAATTGAAAAACGTACTAATAAAAAGTTATCCAAATGACACCAAATTTTTACTGTAGGTGTATTTTGATGCGCTGAACAACTTTACTTAATTGACTTTAAGTTTACTTAGTAGAAAAAAAGTTTTATATGTAGCAACTGCTAACGAATTTTTTAAGATTTTTAAAAAAAATCAGGAGTAGCTTATTTTAGGTAGTAGCTTATTTTCAGACATATACAGTATATGAAATCTTTTGAAAGAAATTGCATACTGAAATCTTTCGAAAGAATTGTGATTGATACAAAATCTTTCAAAAGAATCGTAATCTTTCAAAAGATTTCAGTATATATTTTTTTTGAAATATTTCGAAATATATTGCAAAATATTGCGAAATAGGGGTTTGGGTCAAAATCCTGACAAACAAAATCCCGATAGGTCATAATCCTGACAAAAAAATCCCAACAATCAAAAATCCCGACAATCAAAAAAAGCTTTCCTTGAGCAACTTTACTATGAAATCAACTAAACCAAACCCTAGCCCAGGCGCTCACCCTAATCCTATCCTAGGCACTTATCTAACCCTAAACTAACTTAAATAAATTTAATGATTTTTTGTTGTCGGGATTGTCGGGATTTTTATTGTCAGAGTTTTTTTGTCGGGATTATGACCTGTTAGGATTCTGTTTGTCGGGATTTTGACCTGCTCCCGCGAAATAGAAGGGTGTGGTGACTTAGAGAAGTGTAAGTTGTTATCCAGTGGCAGGTCTAGGGTTCAAATTCCACTAACGACACTTTGAAAAAATAGACCTGTATTCCAGTAACTGTTTTCTGTCGATCGGTTGGGTACATTACCTGTAGTCCTTGGTTACTATCTCAAATGGGAGCTTCTGGGTGAAGTTGTGTCTTGTAATACAGACAAATCCAAGGAACTGAAAAAACAGAAACCCATTTGGCAAGACCCAAGTAAGGAGGTAGCAAAGATCTTTGGTGGTACTACCAAAACCGGAATATTGTCTGGAGCTGAAGAACCAGATGTCGACCTCAGGTACAAGGTCTACCAATCTGGCCACCAGATTGGGTACCGGAAAAAAAGAACCTATGTTATAGAAGTAGGTACCAGGGGAAGAAAACCATAATGGCCCTAATGCCGGCTGGATAGATCAACCCTTTAGGGCCAACTGGATTGGAAGTTTGAGAAAACAGTGAAAGACCGGTAGGAAAGTGATGGTGGGTACCGGGGTTGGAGCGAACCTTATAAGGGCAAAAGTAGGTAATGGTAGCAGTTGGGTATTCTCTGACCGCAAGTTGTTCACCTCGGTGAATACCAAAGAGTAGATGAATACCTGGTAGGACAAGTACCACTCTACCAAGTTTTCTGTTGAGAATAAGCCTGATTGTACCTTCGAGTATAAGAAGGAGTCCTAAGGGATTTTATAAAAAGAGACCCAGGTGACTGGACTGACTATATAAATAACGCAAATATCTGGTGAATCAGTTGAAAGTCTAGGTGGGAAACTGAAGATCAGAGGGTTTAAATAGGCAATTCCCGTAGTTGGGTTGCAAGTATAGCATCTAGTATAGAACCTTTGGGCGGGCCATTTAAATTAGACACCAAAAGTGTACGTGAAGCTAGTTGTACTCTCATCTATGTAGAATCCAGATGCATAACCCGAATAAAGTATATGCCCCAAAACAGGCACTTTGGAATTAAAAAAAAATATTGCAAAATAGGCAAAATAAAACAATTTAACCTATATTTAATTATTTTATTTCAGGTGTCACAAGAGGTAATATTTCGCATATAATCACATAAATACTATGTAAATCTGCAGTTTTTCATAATATTTCGCAATATTTCGCATATTTTTAAAATTTTTTTAAAATTTTTGCATTTAATATTAAATTTTATATTTATTTATTTATTATTATATTTTACATTTATTAAAGGAAAATATAAATTTGTTGACCCTTTTTTGATTGGTTAAAATTTTATAATAATATATGTTTGTCACTAGCAGTGATCAATTACCAGTATCGGATTAGGTAGTTGGTTAGGGGCTGCTAAAAATTACCTGATTTCAGTTTACTATAAGGGCTACCCCCCACCCACCTGACTAGAGCAAAAAAAAAATGTTCTGAACAAGATACAAATCCTTTATTTCCAACCAGCCATATAATCCTAATATGAACCTGATTTAAACCAGATATTTGTTGCAAATAAAAGACTTTTAGGATCCGAGTCAGGTTCATATAGACATTCAATACAAGTCAGAATATCGAAGCTATATTATCAATTTACTTATAGAGATATCGGCATTCTGATATGGTATTTGAACTCCTGTATGAACCCGATTTGTATATCTGTTTCAAATCAAGTTCATATCAGAATTATGTAACTCTTTCTTTCAAAGAGTTGCTGAGTATACTTATCACCAAAGCTTTTGACCCAAGCAAGAACAGGAACTTCAAGAGAAAAAAACTGTAATACCAGTTGGAGATCTGTGCGATTCACCAACATTTGATCATGGCTTTTTTTCTATTCCACTTTCCAAAAGTCCACCTCCCTGAAGTCCACCTACTCGAAATGCTATTGCTCCAATTCCATAATTTTTCTGGATCATTTCTAATTTTATTTGTTTTATCTGAAAATCACTTTACTAACAACTTAGTTCGCGACAGTTTATTTTTGGACATTGTCGTTAGGAAAAGGTTTAGAATAGAATTAAGGTTAGTGCAATTTTTAGAAAACTTAAACATGTCAATTGATTGTCAGTGAAATGGCGGTCCATTTATGTCCCATTAGTAAAATGGGAATTGGCATTGTAAGGGATTTACATAAGGCATTTGTTTATTACCAAAAACTAGCAGAGATGGGAAACGCTGCTGAAATGTGTAATGTTGGATACTGTTATGTTCATGGATCGGAGTTGAAACGAATATACGTAAAGCACACATGTATTGTCAAAAAGCAGCGAAAATAGAAGATATATATGCACTCAACCTTGGAAAAATGGTATTTCAGAAAAATGGGCTTCGGGAAGTTAGCTCGTAACTTTCGCGCTATCATGTGCCCACGTACTATTATAATTAAAATTTACTCACTCTATTGGCATTGGTTTAAATAAAACAAGCTAATTTAATGCAGCTGTAGGAAAAAATATAAGTATAAATGCGGTTTATTTATTTAAACCAATGCAGAGGTATAGAATCGGGCCATGTCAATTTTGGATTTAAACCGCATAGAATCGATTACAAGCATGTATAAGAAACATATAAAATTGAATTGGATATTGTATATGAAAAATGAAAAGCCTTGTATTTTTGGTCATTAAGTATTAAATTTTAATAAAAAACTGAGACCAGGCTCTCACTCTTAAAAATAAAATTCGCTTCATCATATTTATACGAATTTTACAAAAGGGTCACCAAAATTTTTTATAATCTTGGAGTAAAATTTATCAATTCCGATGTACTCGGATGCGACCCTCTTGTATGAGTTATATTAATACGGTCAATTATAATAAATTATCAACACCGCATATATTTCGAAATAGAATAGAATTTAGAAGAATTTTGTTCTGTATTTTTGGTTTGATGTACCAAGTAAATAATAATCTAAACAAAATAAAAAAAAATTAATTATTGTGATGTAGTAAAAATATAATTGAATGAAATATAAAGACTTATCTGTGATTGTATTAATTATAAAAAGCTGATTTTTACTAATTAAAAAGTAAAAAAAAAATTAAATAAAACGTAATAAAAAAAACATATATTAAACCCTTTCGAATAAGTTTTTAGCGCTAAATTTTGTTATTAAAATGCAAACATCTTTAAGTATGCCAAAATTTAATAAAAAGCTATTATATCTGGATACAAATACCTTGTATTAACATTTTATGAATGCCTTTGCTTATAATCAAATGGTTCTAACCACGAATCCATCACCATCAAAACCTAAATTAGTCAAAGAAGAAAATGAAAAATGGTGTGAGATCAAAAAAAAAGGCAATGATATTATTCAAGAAGAAATACGAATTCTTTTGAATACTCCAATTCTGTTGCAAGCAATCGGAGTCAGTATGAATTCTAGTCATAAATCGTCTCAACCAAGTAATTTAGTATCTACTCTACTTTCTTCTTCCATTTCTAAAGAATATGAAATACGTCCCAATGCTTCTGCTCAAAAAGCTTCATATGAAAAAATTAAAACAGGATTACTGAATTCAAATCTTTGTACAATATAGCTTCAGATACTAGTATTAGAAGTGATCTTGCTGTTAGAATACAAGAGCAAAAAGATATTATCAGAACCAATAATAAAAAAATTGAAGCACTTAAACGACATGCAGCAAATCAAGCCTGGATGATGGCTAAAAAACAAAAACAACTTGAAGAAGAAAGTATCGTTGAACAATGAAAGGGTGCTAGAAAACTAGGGTTGTTAATGGAGTGCTCCAGAGTGGTGTGGGGCATACTCTACCAAAGTAATGCCCAAAACCACACTACACTAGAGTACACCACCCCAGAGCAAACTCTATAATTAACACTGAAGTATTAATCTATTACAAGCCAAATATATAAGTTGGAGCATACTCTGAAGTATAATCCAAAGTATGATCCAGTGTATAATCCAGAGTAAATCTAAATTTTAAATGTACAAATCCAATTAAACTGCTTGGTTTGTAATTAAAAAAAATTCGTATTTAATTTTGTGCAGTTTTAATTGATTACAAAAACATTGCATTAGCGATAAAAGATATACATACGTACTGGACATGCATTTTACTTATTTGCGCAGGTAATTTTGTAAATAAACTAAGTTCGTGAGATAAAAAATTAGGGTTAGGGCCTTAATGTTAGAGTAGAATGATGCTTACTGTATGTAAAATTTCATTCCGTCATTTTTAATTAGTGCACCAAGATCGATTTAAACATTGGTTTTTGCATATTTTTGCCTTTTTCTTTTTTTACGCATGTTTGGATTCTTCGTCGGGCCGATCCAGAATAGTCAAAATTTGCACTCTTCGATTAGCTATTTCCTCTCCAGGAGTTTGTAATATCCGCGCAAATAAGTGAATGCACTGGACATGTACTATAAGTATTACACGAAAAATTTATAATATGATACCATATAATTTTGATTTACTTAGTCGACAGCCAGCCCAAGGAATATGCCGGTCATGGTTGCGCAGATTAAGATACCAGCTGAAACCAGTATTTCAGTTTTGGCTGAATCGGGAAACAGATAAATATAATTTTAATCATTTGCCTGTTTTGGGAACTCTATGAATAACGCAATGTACTAACGAGTAATCTAATTGAAGGCAATGATAATATTGCACAAATACAAAAGCTCCTACCCATGCAGATAAACGACCCTCAATGAATTATACCAGGTCAATATAGTATGTGGTAAATTTTTAGTAAAATGTAAAAGGCCTATAGAAATAAGATCCATGTATACAAAATAGAGAATAAATACATATTAAAAGACCCTGTGTTTAAGTAATAAGAACACATGCGCATCAAAAATAAAAAGAAAAAAAAATTAAAAATAGAAATAGATGAATAAATAAAAATTAAATATAAATAAATAAACAGAACTCGAGATTCGAGTTTTGTAATAGTTAAAAATAAATTGCTTAATTATTTTTAATTTTATTTTTATTATTTTTAATTTTATTATTATTATTACAAAACTCGAATCTCGAGTTCTGTTTATTTATTCTATTTAATTTTTAATTACTTCTATAATTATTTATATTCAGGTTATATTATAAATAGTAATTTTGGTGAAAAATAAAACCGGTTCTAGTGCTTTAATTTAGATAGTCTTATAGCATCTTATTCAAATAATTGTTATTATTCGAATATTCGCTGAATACAAATATTATTCGAATAATGAATACGAATAAGAGGCTTTAATCGTGATTGCTAAAGCCGGCCAATTTATCATGAATCTGAGTGGCTAATTCAGATTTATGATAAATTGGCTGGCTTTAGCAATCGTGATCGCTATTTAATCATTAACTTCATGTACATCAATTTTTTTCGACTAATATAAAGTCATTTGTATTAATATTACGATTTGATTAGCTTAAAAAATTTGATGTATAAAGTTACATGAAACTGATTAAATAGATCAATTTTTTTGTGCAATAAAGTTGTATTTTTTTAACATTTAACAGTGCTTTTTTTTTATTATTAGTAAATCGACAAGTAATATTTACGGCAAGCAATACTAAATTCAATGTATGGTTTATTAGATTTATTTCACTATACAAATTTAATAATCTGCTATATATAAGCTATTTATAATTCTAAAAATAATCTATACTACCACAAAGCCATGAAATAGATAACTATACAATTTAAAGGTTGCTACAATTATTCATAACTATAATAATTGTCACACACCTTTGTTACCTAGCTTTTTAGACACATAATAGCACGTACCGAATCTGGCCTAAGATTGCTTCTAACTTTTGTAATAGTGTGGGCTGCGATCGAAAAAGCCTGCTCACTTGGAACGCTAGTTTCTTGTAAAGATAAGTAATTTTTTGCCATTTTACTAAGTGTTGGAAATTCCTTTTCAAATTTATACCACCATGCAAATGGATTTCCTTCTGGAGCAAGCGAGAGAGCTAAGTATCGTTCTAATTCATTTCTACCAGTACACTACTTTCTTGTTGTAAGAGTGATTCGAAAAATAATTGCTGATTCTTTATTTTTTGGTCTTCTTTTCCTGTATTCGTAACCATATTTGAAGAAGTTTCTCTATAGTTTAACATAAGCTCACGTAATGTATTTATGGCGGCTGTTCGTGCTTCATGTATTAAAAAGGTTATTAGTTTTGAACGTGGGTCAAGTAAAGTAGGTAACGTAGTTGAGTGTTCAATAATCTCCCAATATTCTTCTAACTTATGCATAATAGATTGTGCCATATAGCATTCATCTTCTCTGTGATTTGAAAGGTATTGATCAAGATAACGTTGAAGTCCAATGAATACAAGTCAAACAACACTAATAGTTGGATACGAGCTAGTAGACAACAATAACGTTGCCTGGTAGATTGGTTCAAGAAGGTTTAGCATTGCGTTTACTTGTTCCCATTTGCTTTCATCAAGCCATAAGATTTCAAGTTGTCTTTTATTTTTTGCAACCAAATAGTCTAACATTTCTTTCATTTTACTAAATTTTTGTAACATAAGGAACGTACTGTTCCAGTGGGTATCGACATCAAGTTCTGGTTTTAGATATTCGACTTCTTGTATAACACAAATATTTCGTAATGCATCACATAATAATTGAGAATAGCATATTTTTTTTACAAAGTCTCTAACTTTCTCAATAATTAATGTTTCAAGTTGCATACCGTGTTTTATGGCAATGTTCAAAATATGAGCAGCACACCTATGGTGCATAAATTCACTATTTTCTACCAAAGAAAGAGCTGTCTGTAGTTCGCGCCCCGCAACGATCATACTGGCATCATTATCAGTAGTAAGCCCACAGATCTTTTGCGTAATTTTAAACTCATTTAGCAATGTTAAAAGAAGATCTTTAGTATATGTTCTGTAATGATGGTTTGGATAATGAATTAAGTCTATAAGAAAATTGCGTGCCTCCCACTTATTATCGATGTAGTGTAAAGTTACTCCAAGATATGCTTGATTAGATATAGAGGTCCATACGTCACATGTAATCGAGATCTTAGAGTTAACATTTTGAAGTAATTCCATAATTTTTTCGCGTGTAGCTTCAAATCGATTTAAAATTTCATTACGTAATACTTGTCGGCAAAGAATGCTGTAGCATGGATCAAGAACACCAATCATTTTCTTGAAGTATTTATTATCTACAATAGAAAAGGCATGTAATTAAATCGACAATCTTTTTAGTTATTTCATCTGTCCGCTTTGATTCTTTTGATGTATATGGTTTAGTGCTGAATCGTAGGAGAGTTTGATGCTTCAAAGAAATATTTTTATGATGCTTGTTATTAAGATATATTGCTAATGTCCCAGTTGTGTTTTCCGGTTTCCATTTCTGCTTGCAAATGCTGCAAATTATCGCAGTTACTTCATCATTATCATTTTTTTCTTCAGTAAAAAACTCCCATACGGTAGATGTACGTTGTCCAGTTCGTCTCGAATTATTACGATCAGCATTATTATTCGAACTGATAGTAGAATCTTTGTCTTCACCATCTGCAAGATGTTCATTTTCACTATCACCCAAATCATCGCTATAATTGATATCTATATTATTAGCAATAAAGCTGGTATCCTCTTTGATAGGCTCAGTAGCAAGGTTTGTATTTTCGCTATTTTCTGTGGTATTGTCAGACATAGTGGTTAAATGTTTGAATTACTAAGCATACTAATTGTTCATGATATTTAAAAGAAATGTAAAAATTTTTTTTATTTACGGGTCAAGTCAAAATTCTATATTTGTTAATTTTACAACTGTCAAAAAGGTGTGTGAATTGAGAAAAGTAAAAAAAAATTTTTTTTTTTTTAACTACGAATCAAGTCAAAATTCCATATTTGTTAATTTGACAACTGTCAAAAGGTGCTTCACAATAGTCTTGTATATAGCGAATTAAAAGTAATAATATCACATGTGTTTTTATTTGCGGGGAAGAAAACTTAAAATAAGAAAAAAATCATGTTACGAGTTTATAAATTATAATGGAAGATATTGTACTTAAAAAAAAAAGTATATATAATTAAAAAAAAAAGAATTGGGTTTATTTATTTATAAAAATAAAGTAAGAATCAACTTTTTTTTTACATATACGTATATAAAAATTAAACCTTTCCTTTATTCATATTAAATTCATAGTAATTCTAAAAAAAAAGATCATAAAAAAAAAGAAAAAAAGGAGCGTAAAAATATATATATACAGTAAATAGAGCACGTAAAAATTTTTGTGTCTCTATTTATACAATAACTTTAATGTTAATGAGATATTACAGTAACCTGTATTAAGTTTACATATACTTTTACATGAACTGTGGGTTTTTTTCAATCTTGTTGCTTTACCTGATTAGAGTTTTGCAAGTGCCAGTGCCTGACACTTGCAGAACCTTACATCTAATCTATTGTTTGGACAAAATTTATCATGATTCAAAATTCCGTTTACATAATTAAATACCTCATGCTCATTCTTTTCAATTCTAATAACTACTAACATTCCTTATTTTTTATAGAATTTTTACACAGGAGAAAGAATATCGTGATTACTATATACTTAATCTTGTTTTTTATAAGTGGCAGTTTTTTTTTAATTATTTATATAATATTTACTTCGGTGTATAAACCACTTTACAGTTGATATAATAGTGGCTCTGGAGTATAAACTATTTTATATTAATAGTATTACTCTAGAGTGATTTACTTCTTTTAGGTATATCTTAATAAGCCGGGGTGGAGTGATGCCTAAATCACACTGGTATGGAGTGGCTTATACTCCTAAGTTACTCTGGAGTATTATACACCGTTAATATCCCTATAGATGACCATCAATTCTTGCACAAAACCTGGATCTCCTCGAACACATTCATGATTGCATTGAATATGGCGAAGCAAATAAAAAAAGAAGAAAAATAATAATAAAAGTTAGAAATATCAAATATTTAAAAAATAAACTCAAAGAAAATATAACCTTTATATTAGTAAACAAACTCTGTTGACCTACTTTGGCCAAAACATCCAATACTTTCATTGGCAAATTTTATATATAGATATATATCGATTACTAACCGGTAAGATATATATTGATAATCAACACCCCTGTCGATTTCTATCGATAGTGATAGAAATCGATATATATTCGGTTAATCGATATATATCGAATATGATATCAATTAATAATTATTATATTCACATAATTATGCTTTTTGAACATTTTACAGGTTTTCGCAAGTTTTCGCAAGTTTTCGCAATTTAATTATAAATTTTTTTTTATTTATTATTATTATATAATATTTTAATTTATTAAATATACAATATTCACAATTTTTTGCTATTTAATATAAAATTTTATTTTTTTATTATATATTTTTATTTTTTATTTTTTTTTTGTTAATAATCCTGCCTTTAGGGCAGTGTCATTAATCACCTGATTATTTTTTATCAGAGGCCTACCCCCCTCCCTCTTCCTTAATATATAAATAGTCAGGTTCTTATATATAATTTTAACTTTTTTTACCCCCCTCCCCCTCTAAAAAATTACCTGATTTTTGTTACTCCCCTTATTATATATCAGATATGGTGATTTTACACCTATAGATATTTCTGCCTATAATCCTCCAATTTTAATAATAAAGACTCGTCCAGTTACTGAAGTACCTATTCACGATTATTGCAACAACAATTTATCTCTCTAGAGGGCCTCCAACTTTTTGGAGGTTTCGTCTCCAGTTCACTGATTGGAAGTTGTTAACCTATCAAGATTACTAACTTTTTCTAATCTACTCTACCTAGCCTCTAGGATAAGGAGTATTTACATCCATATCACAAAGAAAAAACAAGTATTTGAAAAAAAAGGAGATAAAAGAAAGAGGGAAAAAGCTTATAACACCTAAACGCGAACCAAAACAAACAAAACAGAAAAAAGAGAAAAAATAGAGAAGACAAAAAAAAGAAAGTAAAATTGAAAAGGGATAAACTATTGTTTAAAAATTACATAATACTCTTAAATCTAGCTCTACTCTAAATTTAGTTCGTATAATATTTATCATTATCTTCGGGGTAGAGTTAGTCCTGCAAGAATTTTCTAGAAAAAATCTCCAAAACCGAAACCGAAGCCAGTCTTCGGCCTACACGTAGCAGAACGTGATTTCTCGTGACTTCGTTCCCAATTCGGAATTGTAAACAATGCTGATCTTTTGGAGGAGTAAGCTGGATTTCCCACTTTTACATCAGCAAAAATATTTCCTAAAAAAACCCCGAGAAAAGCAGGAATAGAATATAGTAGTGGAGTTCAGTTCATGTCCTTTAGATTTTTCAAGAAGTGTAGTGAAAAACTTATATTTGCTGTTCTCCATTAAGCTTTATCCCTTAGATTGTAACACAGGCAAATTTGCCTGCGTATTTTAAAATTTTTAATAAATTTTTAAATATTGATTTTAGCCATATCTTTTCTAAGTAAAAAATATTCTTTAAGTTTTGTTTTAGTAACTTTGTTATAAATTTTTTTTAAAATCATTAGAAAACTTTAATATAATAAATGTTTAAAGTTCTTGTATTGGATTTTTACTATTAAAATTTTTCTTTAGATTTTTTCAAATTTTATTAT
>QKWP01003052.1:24144-37620 GCA_003550325.1 Gigaspora rosea | reverse complement strand
AAAAGTATAAAAGTATAAAGGTATAAAGGTATAAAAGTATAAAGGTATAAAAGTATAAAGGTATAAAGGTATAAAAGTATATGTTATACAAGTGTTAATCTATTATTATCTACTTAACTATTAATCTGTTTCTAATAATCTATAGCTCATTTTAATTATATAAACTTATAGAATCTAATGGTAATAAAACTAGGACTTCATTCTATAACAGTAGTTAGTAACCTCATCATAATTATTAATCTCGCTGTAACTTTCATTTATTAATTGTAAATTTTCTTTATCGAGACCAAGCAGATGATAAATGAATAAGTAATTAATACAACTGCATTGACTAAAAAGCTTAATAATACCTACATTGGTTGAGGGCGTACTTGATTTTGAATTACGTGATAATCATATGAAGGTTCAATAAAACTATTTAAACCATTTATTGGTGTATCGTTTGCCAATGAAATTGCATTTTGATCATAAAATGAATATGGAACCTAAATGAATTAAATCTTTTTTAGTTAAGAATTATAAAACTGAACCGATAGATAATTTACCTGAGTAGTATTATTATAAAGCGGATTCAAATCTTGAAAAGAGAGTGAAGCCAGAGAAGATACATCTGAAGTGCCTTCTTTCCAATACAATCCAAAGTTACGTTGTCCATAGGAATTGCTGTTATCATTAGATTTCAAATACGGATAATTACTCTTTTCATCAGACTTCAGATACGACCAAGAATTACTGCCTTCGCCAGATGTCAAATATTCATATCCAACTCTTTCATTCGGCATAATTTTAGAGCATAAAATACAGAGAACTACCGTTTAACCTAATATAACAGAATTTTGCAGAATAACGCTTAGAGTACATACATAGATCAGAATTCAGAACAGCATTAAAACAAAAATTCATAATAACCTTGTGTGTCAAAAAGAATAAATCATAACGTTAGAATACGTATGTAGATCAGAGTTTACAATAGCCTTAAGTTCTTAAGTAGCTTGTGACCTATTATATACCAGAATTAGAACTATATCGTTTAGAGTATTTTTGGATCCAAATTCATCTGGTTTCAAAGCAGAAATTAAAACAACCTTATTTCTTATATTTAAAAGGAATGAAGTAGATTGTGCAGTCGTAACATACATTAGAAGCGTAAAAGGAAGATAAAAAAAAAAAAAAGTATAAAAGAGATTTAGCATGCGTAATGTCATAAGTATAACAATCTGTTGTGTAACTGGTAAAGTTACCATCTGTTGTGTAATCGGTAAAGTTACCACTGGTTAAAAGAAGTTATTTCCTTTTTTATTTATTTTTTAATTTTAATTTTTTTTTTATTTATTTTTTAATTTTAATTTTTTTTATTTATTTTTTAGAAAATAACTAATGTTCACTACAGGTGATTATCACCTGTAATTTAAATAAATAAATAAAAATAAACAATTCTTATTAAATAAAAGTTAATTTTTTTTAATATTAGGGTAAGGGTAAAGGCTAAAGATTAGAATAGAGGTTTATATATAGCAAAATTTAGCAAGAAATTTTTTTTTGCATAAAAAAAAGTAGTTTTATAGACAAGTTTTTAGGTTAGAAGCAATTTTAGCAAGTTTTTAAAAATTTCTTTGTTTTTGTTATACAAAAATTGATTTACATGTTACACCTGATCCTGAATTTTAATTGGCAAATTGACTACAGGTGATAATCACCTGTAGTGTAAATTAGAAATATTCTATTTTTTAATTTAATTTTTTTTTATTTATTTTTAATTTTAATGTTTTTTATTTATTTTTTAATTTTAATTTTTTTTTATTTATTTTTAATTTTAATGTTTTTTATTTATTTTTTAATTTTAATTTTTTTTTATTTATTTTTAATTTTAATGTTTTTTATTTATTTTTTAATTTTAATTTTTTTTTATTTATTTTTAATTTTAATGTTTTTTATTTATTTTTTAATTTTAATTTTTTTTTATTTATTTTTTTACTTTTTTTTATTTTAAACGATTATTTTATTTTTTTTCAATTTTTACGTTTTTTCTTTTTTAACAAATTTTTTTTATTTAAATTTTTTTACATTTTTTTTTTGTTTAAAATTTTTTTTATTTATTTAAGTTATTATTAAATTTTTTTATTTAAATTTTTTTATTTAAATTTTTTTTAATGTTATTTAAATTTTTTTATAATATATTTACATTTTGTTTATTTAAATTTTTTTTATTTATTTATTACAGTATTTAATATTCGTCCCGTGATCTAGCTCTAAATTAGATCTAGATTACTTTTTTTATGATTTAAAAAAGATAAGTATTTTTTTTTAGTTTTTATTTATGAAAAAAGCTATTTGTAACAGCCTGTTACATGCTTATTTGTAACAGCTCATAAGGCCATATTAATATTAAAATAGGATTGGATTAAAGTTAAAATTAAGATTAATACAGAATTGCGAAAGGATCATTTTTTGTTAGAAGTGCAATAGGTGTTGTCTTAGTACAATTTTGAGTTAAAGATAAAGGCTGTTACAAATAAAAGTGTAACAGGCTGTTACAAATAACATTATCCTTTATTTATTATTGATTTATCTTTTTAATAACGAACTTTTATTGTTAGAACGCTAAAGATTGTAAGATTTTGCACCTTTTGGACATTGGACTGGTGTCGATATTTATCAACTAGGGCTTTTTTGTCTATAAATTAGACTTTTATGCCTATTCTTGGTAACTTGGCCAGCAAGGATTTCTTTCTGATATTTTTAGGAGTTTGGCAGAGTGGGTTCTTACGTTTTTTTTGTTTCTTGTCTTATTTGTTTTTTTTTTAAATTCATACTAATGTTTATCTATTTGCTTTTCTGGAGTTTTCTTAACGTCTAATTTGGAGTCTCTTTTACTACTAGCATGTTACCAGGAGCTTTTTCGTTAGTGCTATTTCAGCGTTTTTCGTTGTTGGCACATTACTGTTGTTTGTTTGGAAACACTTTCGTCGCTGGCGCATTACTTGGGCATTCAAGTTTTCAATTATACAGCAAAGTATCAGTTTCTTTTTTTTTTTTGCTTCATTGTCATATTCAGGCAGTACTAATTCTTTTCAGGTTTGGACTAGGTGACCGTTGTGACCGTCGTATCTTGCTTTTTTGGTGCGTTACTGGATACGTTCGTCGTTGATGCTATTGTTGGGATTTAGTGAATAGATAAGTTAGAGAGGTTAGATTATATTAGATATAGATAAAAGGACGATGCCTCTATGGTATTTATGTAGTGTTTGTGTGGTGTTTCGAAGGCGTTTTTGTGGTGGCTTTTGTAATATATTTTGTAGTTTATTTTTTAATAAAAATATATTATTTTTTATTATTTTTTTTTGCAAAAAATTTTTTCAACGATTGCTGCAGGGTCGCATAATTATTTGTTTTAGAAATTAAAAAAACTTTCCCAATGTGTTCGAATCTTAATACACAAGTTTATATGCGTAAGAATTTTTTTAAACAATTATAATTCAATAAATCGCTATAGCTTATATACTATAATTAAGGTTGGAATTTTATTTTGCGTATTTTTTTAATTTTTTTATTGTAAGGTATAAATTTTGCATACTGATCTTATAAAAAAGTCTTGCGTACAGCAATTAATAAAAAATTTAAAAGTCACCTTACCTATCTATGTATATTTCAGGGGATCTGTCATTGGAGTCGCTTGGATTAGAGCTGTAAAGTTGTGTTTAGGTCGTGGATTTCCTGCTATTCGAGTAACTCGATAGGCCGTTTTTATTTTTTTAAGCTTTTTATTGGGAAGGTTTTTTTTAGTTCACTAATTTCTTCATTTTCTTCATCGTTTTCTTTGATATGGATTCTTCGTGGTAAATTCGTAGTTCTCGCGTTCTTCAGTGATTCTTCGATAGTTTCATTATGATAGTTTGTTATTTTTCGGTAGTTCTTTCCGTAAGAGTGATGACATATATTACGTAATATAATTTTACTATACCCCTTACCCTCTCCCCCTATATAAGAGAAATTTGATTGGCTATTATAAACTTCTATATTTAACGTAAAATTTCAGAGACTTCCCCCCCCCCTAAAATATTACGTAATATCTGTTACTACCCTAAGTTCGTAGTGGGTTCATTTGCTATTTCTGTTGTACGTCAAAGATTCGTTTTGGAGATTATGTGACCTTGTTGTAGTTTGTAAGGTTAAATTCTTGGTGGTTATAATCCTGTCAGTTGTTTTGGGTTGAGAATTATGAGATACGATATGTAATTTAAAAGAAATTTAATAAACACATTTTTTTTTTACCTTTAAGTTTGAAGTTTTTTACTGATTTATAACAAAGAGTAAAGTTATTTGTCACATATGTGACAACAGCTTATATATTACTGAACCAATTAGATTTCAGGATCTTGTGTAATGTAACATGATCAGAAAATTCAAAACAAATGTTCGTTTTATCAAAAAACTAACAAAAATCGCTTATTACTCAAAATCTGCACCTTCCGTGCTTTAACAAAAAGTTTTCTTTGAGCGATTTTACTATATACCCCAAAACCTAACCCTAAACCTAGATACTTACCCTAACCCTGAACTAACAAAAACTAAACTTTATTGATACCAAGATGATATACCTGTGATACTATCACGTGCATGATCTTTAACTTTTTCCTATAATAAAAATTTTATTAAGTAGTATAATAACTTAGTAGCTTAATTGGTGATCCACTAGTCAACCAGAAAGTCATCATAGTAAAAAGTGACTCAGATTACTATATAAATTTACTATAGTGCGAATGTGGCGTGCACGTATTTAAAACTTTTTTTTATACTAAGTTAATCATTTTTCTGGCTTAAGAGACTTTTGTAAAGCTCATTAAAATGCATCTAATGGTAGTTAGAGCGTCAAAATCGGCTTGGTAGATGCCAAGATATCTTTAAAAAACCTTTCTTTTACTATGTAAATTTTCTTGCAAATAATAATATTGTTTGCAAGAAAATTTACATAGTAAAAGAAAGGTTTTTTAAAGATATTTTGCCATCCACCAAGCCGATTTTGATGCTCTAACCACTATTGGATGCATTTTAATGAGCTTTACAAAAGTCTCTTAAGCCAGAAAGATGATTAACTTAGTATAAAAAAAAGGTTTAAATACGTGCACGTCACATTCGCACTATAGTAAATTTATATAGTAATCTGAGTCACTTTTTACTATGATGACTCTCTGGTTGACTGGTGGATCACCAATTAAAAGAAAAAAAAAACTGACCCACCGACCGAAATTTTGGGTTTTGGGAACACTATGTTATACAAATGGAAAATTAACTTTGCATAACCTTTTGTATAACATGAAATAGAAAATTTTGGATTTTTTTTTGGATTTAGGTCATTATTGGGCGACACTGGAGAAAAAATTAAGTAGCAAAAACAGAATAATTAGTTTTTTTAAGTTGGAGTTCAAAGTAAGTTTTTTTTTATTGATTTTATTACAATATTTCTTTTTTTTTAATTAAGTAGATAAAAAAAAAAAAAAGAACCCGCCGACCGAAATTTTGAGAACACCATGTTATGCAAAATGGAAAATTAACTTTGCGTAGCCTTTTGCATAGCATGGAATCAGTACCATTGGGCGACACAGAAAAAAAATTAAAAATGGAATAATCGGCAAAATTGAATTTTTTTTAAAAAAAAATTGGGTCGCGAGTTATGCAAAACGAAAAATTAACTTTTGTGACCTAATCAACCAATAAAAATCGATCACGTGAATCACATGCTCGATTTATCAAAATCGAGCACGTGATTTACATGATTGATTTTTATTGGTCGATCATGGGGTCACCATGGCGACAGGTTGCCATGAACTAACGCTCTATAATTATTTATTTTATTGTTTTTTTTTATTTTTTTATTTTTTTTTATTTTGTATTTATTTTCTTTATTTATTTTTTTTATTTATTTTATTTTAGAATTTAACTACAAATAACCGGCGGTGATCATCACCGGTATGTAATTAACCAATAACAATAAAACAAAAAAAAGTTCATTTTATTTACTTTAGGGTTAGGGTGAGGCCTGGAATTTTGGAGGGATGTCTGATATATGCAAAATTTAGTAAGGAATTTTTTTTGTTAGAATGTCAAAGGTAGTTTCATAGACAAATTCTTGAGATATTAGCATTTTTTTAAAAAAAAATCTTTATTTTTGTTACACAAACTGATTTGCACGTTACAACTGATTCTGCAAATTTATTGGTTAATTACACACCGGTGATGATCACCGCCGGTTATAGTTAGTAAAATTTTTTTTTTATTTAATTTTTTTTCGTTTTTTTTTTAAATCTGGTTCTTATCTTTTTTTTCTTTATTTTTTTTTATTTATTTTTTTTTTAATTTTCTTGAAAACAGTTTTTTTTTAAATTTTTTTTAATATTTTTTATTTATAAATTTTTTTTTATTTTTTATTTTTCAACTTTTTTTTTTATTTTTATTTTGTCGCTTTTTTTATTTAAACATCTTTTTCATTTTAATTTTTTAACCATTTTTTTTTATTTCTTTAAATTATTTATTTAAAATTATTTATTTTTTTATTAAATTATTTTTACTTTTTTATTTAAGTTTTTTTTTTAATTAAAATATTTTTATAATATGATTGGCCAATCATTTTTCAGATTGGCGATTGTACATATAAATACAGTCTGGAATTTGCAAATACTGTAGTAACTATAATAAAGACTATTCATTTTATTAAATACCATCCCAGATTGTAGAATTTCCTTTGATGGTACTCATATACTCTTTTCTTTCTTTAACAGTTAAGGTTATCAATATCGTTGTCATGGTATCATTAGTGGAGTGGTTTGTTGTCATCTGTGGTTGATTTACTATTGGTTGTTCTTTTTTTTTCGCTACTCAGGTGTTCTTGAGGATTTTGCCGGTAATACAGTTCATTGCTGCTAATAGTGAATTTTTCATAAAATTCTTTTTTTTCACCCGTATACAAATTAATTAATGCTCCTTTCTTTCTTTCACGTAGTGCTCTAGTTGGTGTCGTTTCTTTGCGACATTATAGTAGTCTTGAAGATTGTCAGTAGTATGGTTTGTTGCTACTAGTGGTGGATTTTGTCTTTTTTTTTAACTATGTACAAATTAGCTAGCGTTTCTTGTTTTCTCTCATATAGCACCCATGAATGTCATTCTGGTTGGTGTCGTCTTTTTGTGATATTATGATGGTCTTGAGGATTTCATCAATGTATCAGATTTTGTCGCTAGTTTTCTTTTTTTTCACCTATGCACGTATGCTCAAGAATGTTGATTTGGTTAGTGTACTGTTAGTGTCATTAGGATATTATTATAGTTAGAGTTAGATTAGATCATTGGTAGTTAGATAGTTAGGGTTAGGATAGTTAAATCGGTAGTACTGTAATAGTTAGATGATTAGGATTAGGTTAGGATACTTAAATCGTTAATAATTAGACAGCTGTTTTATAACATGATACGTGCAATAATAATAGTTATGTAATTATTTTTTTAAAAAAATTTTAATTAATAAAAAAGTTAATTAATTAATTAAATCAAAAAATTCTATTAGTCGATTTTAGTGATGGTATTAAAGAAATCATCTGGAATGGTCATTAGAATTGCTCTTAATTTTTTTATATTTATTTATTAATTTTTTAAGAATCTAAATAATACTATATTAAAAATTTAACTATATACTATGTTCGCTTTTACTATCGCACTATGTTCATTCTAACTATCATGCTATATTCGTCCCTACTATTATAATATATTTATCCAAATATTGCAATATTTTAACTATCATGCTATATTTATCCCAACTATCA
This sequence comes from Gigaspora rosea, assembly GCA_003550325.1. Classification (NCBI taxonomy): domain Eukaryota; kingdom Fungi; phylum Glomeromycota; class Glomeromycetes; order Diversisporales; family Gigasporaceae; genus Gigaspora; species Gigaspora rosea. The sequence goes on along the minus strand of QKWP01003052.1, from coordinate 29,812 downwards.
TACTATGTTTATCTAACTATTATGCTAGTCCCAACCAGTGTTTAAAATTCAAATCCAAAGTTATGTTCTCAAAAGAACATACTGGTAATTTAAATTTTTATTGTTCTCAAAAACTTTTTAATGTTTATTATATATTAAATAAATTGAATATTAATTTTTAAAAAATGGTCATATTCTATACTTACAATTCACATACTAAGTTCATACTTATCTATTAATAATTTTTTAAAGTTTGTATATAATTCTTTATATTTTTTCAACATAACACAATATATTATACAATTCAATTTCTAATAATTTTGTTAAATTTCAAGTGCTTTTCATATTTGCTTATAATAAAACAAGACTTTCTATAATATTTTACTGATGCTACTATTGGTTAATGTGATAAATTAGAATCAAATTACTTTGTTATTTAACTATTTAAATTTCATACTAACAAATACTTTGTATCTTTTTGCTTGCTTAGTGTTAGCATATCATTTGACACAAATCATCTATATAAGTTTATACAATAATAATACTCTTGCACAATTAATGAATGTTTTATTTTAAAAATCTTTAAAGATGATTTTCTTAATATTTATTTGTTATCTATATTGTGCAACTTTAAATATATGTGCTATACATAGTATGTATATACATATATATATTTTGCAGAATTTGTCATGATCAAATTACATTATCAAATTGATGAACATTTTATATAATTTATTGTTCTTATTAATAAATCTAGAACATAAAAATTTTATAAATGTTCTCTTTGAACTATCAAATAAGAGAACCTTTTCTAAATATCAATGTTCTTAAAAAAATTCAAATGTTCATTGAGAACCATGAGAACATTGAATTTTAAACACTGGTCCCAACTATCATGCTGTATTTGTTTTAACTATACTATTTTCATCTCTAATCTACCTATTGTTCTATGATTCTTACTATTATCTATGTTCATCCCAACTATCGATTGTTTGTAAATATTATTATGCTATGTTCGTTCTTATTATTGTACTATATTCGTTCTTATTATCGTGCTATGTTCGTTCTACTCATGTTAGTACACTAAAAAAATACATTTTTTTGTTTCTTTTCACTTGACAGTATACAAGAACAATAATAAATTTAAGTTCTTATTTACCTTTTTGAAGACAACTTTCAATGTAGGCTTATTTGGGATTGTTGAAGTTTGTTTCTTTTCTTATCTATTTGAATATCGTTTAGTAGCAAATGGATATATAAAATTGGGTAAAACCCTAGCACAAATATGAGCATAAAAAGCCAAATATGATATAATCCCAGGCTGGAATTGTTAAAGATTTGTGCAAAAAATTAAAAAAATTCTTTAACGGATTGCAGATTTGCGCAGATTTTTATTGCACTATATTTATTTACCTGATGCTAGATGTTATAATTTAGTTTTTAGCAAATTACTATAAAATTTACATGTAATAATCTAACTTTTAGCAAATTTACTTGATTTTAGAGGTAGCAAAAACATCTAAATTTATGCAGATCAGTTATGACCTATATGAGAGATGTTCGGGGTCCTATCAAAATTGGTTGATCGATTATAATCGATCATGTATTTTGATTGGTTAATATGTTTAATCAGTTAAATTGTTTAGATCAGTCATAATTTATGACCGATCATATTATATATTATATAATTTAGAGAAAAAAAAAAAATTGAATAAGCTTTTTTGAATGTTTAATTTTGTTTTTTTTTTAATTAAAGTGCCCGTCTTGGGACTTAGGAATTTTATTCAAGATATTAGGGCCGTCGGTATCCTCTATGGGAAATACCGGCATTTGTTATATAGACGAGGATACATCTAGCCACACGTACACTTTTGGTGTCTAATTTAAGTGGTCCGCCCAAGGGTTCCACACTAGCTGTCATACCTGCAATACAACTACAGGAATTGCCTATTTAAACCCTCTAATCCACCTAGACGAGGATACATCTAGCCATACGTACACTTTTGGTGTCTAAGGGAGCTTTCAGAAATTACGTAATTTTTTGTTACTAATAAATTTCAAAATTTTATTCCACCCACCCACACCTAAATTTTATATTTTTTTAAAAATTATTTATATGTCCAATTTTTTGAATTGATAATAACTTTTGATCCACTGGTCCGTTTTGCATGATTTAACTACCAAAATGCTCGTCTTAACGAGATGATTCTAACAAGTCCAAAATCATTAAAATCTAATTACAGGATCCCAAGATCGTTCAACTTTTGTGTAATTATAATAGTGATTTTTTAAAATCACTAAGTAAATTTCTTTGACATTAAATAACTTTTGATCCACTGGTCTGTTTTGGATGATTTAACTACCAAAATGTTTGTCTCAGTGTGACAATTCTAACAAGTCTAAAATCGCTAAATTCCAATCACAGGATCACAAGATCGATAAAGATTTGTATTGTTAATAACAATACAAATCTTTATTGATCTTGGGATTCTGTGATTGGAATTTAGCAATTTTGGGCTTGTTAGAATTATCTTACTGAGATGAACATTTTGGTAGTTAATTCATCCAAACGGACCAGTAGATCAAAAGTTATTCAATGCTAAAGAAATTTACTTAGTAATTCTAAAAAATCACTATTAAAATTACACAAAAGTTGAACGATCTTGGGATTCTGTTATTAGATTTTAACGATTTTGGGCTTGTTAGAATCATCTCATCGAGATGAGCATTTTGGTAGTTAAATCATCTAAATTGGCCTGGTAGATCAAAAGTTATCAATAATTTTATAATTTTATACTTTTGGCCAGAATTATAAAATTTTGACCAGAATTATAATCTAATATTTTGGTGACCCCACCCACTCACCAAAAAATTACGTAATTTCTAGAAGCTCCCTAATTTAAGTGGTCCGCTCAAGGGTTCCACACTAGCTGTCATACCTGCAACCCAACTACGGGAATTGGCTATTTAAACCCTCTGATCCATGTTCCGCCTGCCAACCCATCTTGTATCACTAGAACATGCCCATTACATAAGTCAGTCAGCAAGTTCCAGATACTTATCCATTGCCTTAGGACCTAGCCGGGTATTCCCGGTCCTGTTATCCTTGACGAGAGACTTGGTAGAGCGGTACTTGTCCCATATCAGGTATTCACCTACACTTTGGTACTTATTGCTATGACCGAGGCCAACACTTGCGAGATAGGGTTACTCCTGTTCTTATACCAATACCTACTTCTGCCCTTGTAAGGTTCGCTCCAACCCCGGTACCCACCAACACTTTCCTACTGGTCCTTCACCAATTATTCCAGACTTCCAATCTAGTTGGCCCGAAAGGGTTGATCTACCCGGCATTAGGTGCCATCATGGCTTTTCTCCCTCTGGTCCCCAATTCCTCAACATGGGTCCTTTTCCTCCTGTGCGACTCCGGCGGCCAGGTTGGTAGACCTTGTCCCCAAGGACAACGTCCGGTATTTCAGCTCTGGTCCAATATTCTAGTTTTGGTAGCACCGTCGAAGATCTTTGCTATCTCCTTACTCAGGTCTTGCCAAATGGGTTTCTGTTTCCCTGATTCCTTGGATTTGTCTGTGTCATGAGATACAACTTTGCCCAAAAGCTCCTATTCGAGATAGTAACCAAGGACTACAGGTAATGTACCCAACCGATCGACAGGAAACAGTTACGAAACACAGGTTTATTTTTCAAAGCGTCATGTGGGATTTGAACCCTAGACCTGCCACTTGGGGGTGACAACTTACCAACTTCTCTAAGTCGCCACACCCTCTGAATGTTTAATTTTGTAATTATTTTCATTATTAATTTTTTAATATAGAATTATACAACTTTGTAGCTCATAAAATCTTTGATAGAATTCTAGAAATGTTATTCGTCAATGAAAAATAACAAGTTCGAAATAAATTAATATTTAACTGCACTTAAAAATCCAACGAATCATAGCCAAATTTTAACTTATAATTTAAAATTCTTTATATTGGTATAATTATAATACAAGCCATAGAACTGGATTGATATTTAAAAGAACAATTGATTTTTTTCAAGTTCTTTCGCTTAATTATAATAATTTTCTTGAAAGCTCTTGTTGGAGACAATTAATATATACAGTAAATAATATTTGTCAAGCTATATAAAAAAAAAATCTAAGCTAAAGTTAATAAGTCAAATAAATGTTATAATTTTGAAATTGGAAAATGAAATGAGAGTGTTTAGAGACACCTATTTAACAAAGCAAGTAAAAAGTTTTTATTATGCGATCAACAAATTATTTAATAATAATAAAATACAGAATAAATAATAAAATTTGTTCAATTGCTTACTAAACATTTGCCCATATTATGCAGATTAGCGAACTATTTAATAATAGCAAAATATAGAGTAAATAATAAAACTTTTGCTCAAAATACTTAATGGACCTTCGCTCAAATTCTTACTGAACTTTGCTCAAAAATTACTGTACTTTTGTTGCTTAAATTATTTTTTATATAACTTAGTGAACCTTCATTCAAATTACTTATTAAACTTTTGTTAAAAAATTATACTTACTAAACTTTCACTTAAATTATTTTTTTTATTATCTACTAAACCTTTGCTTAAATTATTTTTTATATGGGAATAGAAATTTGTCACACCTGCGACATGTCGCACCCTGATTCGGCCAATCAAATCGCACGATTTTGTAGGCAAAAAATTTTATTTTTTAAAAATTTAAAATTTTACTAGTAAAATGTAAAAATAAATAAGCGATATCAAAGCATATAATGTAAAATTTTATTCTGAACAACTTTTTCTAAGTCATAAAGATAGATTATCTTAGTAAAAAAACGTTTTATAAGAAAAATCAAAAATTTCGAACCTTAGTACATATAAAACTTTTTTTTACTAATATAAATCTATCTTTATGTTTAAGAATTATATATAAAATTTTATGCTAAACAACTTTTTCTAAGTTAAAAAGGTAGATTATTTTAGTAAAAAAAAAGTTAATATGTGCTAACTTTGGAAATTTTTGATTTTTCTTATAAAACGTTTTTTTACTAAGACAATCTATCTTTATGACTTAGAAAAAGTTGTTCAGAATAAAATTTTACGTTATATGGCATTAGTGATTGGACCCGTTTAAAAAAACATGACCCGGGTCACCCGGCGGGTTGACCCTCTGTTCACCCGGGTGATCGATTGGTTACCCGGGTCTACGGGTGACCCGTTCAACCCGGGTCAAAATCATACCCGGGTGAGCACTAGGTAATAGAAAAAATTCTGCTACGGGTCACCCGCGGGTGAACACTGGGTAATAAAAAAAATTCTGCTACGGGTCACCCGCGGGTAATGATGCTGCCCGAAACTATTTTGAAAAATTATGCCGAAATTCCGAAACTATACCAAAATTCCGAAACTAAGTTTATATTTTTATTTAAATTTATTTAATTTTTATACATTCGCTCTAATCTAACTATCAACTACTAATCGCTCCATTCTTGGTACTAATGTAATACTCTTTGCTCTTCATAACAAACCCGTCAACAACTATAATGTGACTAACCAGTTCCCGAATCTCTTCTATTTAACCTTACAAAAACTAGAAAAAAAGTAATTAGTAAAATAACAAAGAAAGCACGAAAAAAGAATAAGCACTTATCTTAGTGCCAGTTCTAGCACTTTCGTGTCGAGATCT
>QKWP01003052.1:5083-20245 GCA_003550325.1 Gigaspora rosea | reverse complement strand
GCAAACTTTTGTTTTCTATAAAAATAGGTAATAAAAACAAAAGATTAACAAAATAAAACATACAAAAATGAGAAAGATAATCAAAATTATCACAACTTTCGGCTGCCGTTTCCCAACATATATGTTGGAAACAGCAGTCGAAATTTTTTATAACTAAATTGATTACAAAACCTGCTTCCGACTCTTCAAATGACTTTTGTCGTTAAATATTTTGTTGTTTTTCTTTGTACATGCTTTCGGGTAATCGAAGTGATGGATATCTTTGCTTTAAGTTGGATAAAGCAGAAGTTAGTTAATTCAGGTGATGAGATAATAACAGGTGAAGTTGGATGACTGAAAGTTGATTTTGTAAGAGAAGTAGTCGAATGAGCAGCAGGTGTTGAAGGTCTAGCAAGTGGTGAAGATCGAACGGGAGAATGTGGTAAAGATCGAATAGGCGAATATGGTGCAGATCGAACGGGAGAATGTGGTGCAGATCGAATGGGAGAATTTTGAGTTGTAGAAGTGCCAGTTTGACGAAGTCCAGTTGAAGGTAAAGTTTCGGATGAAGGTAAAGGATTTTTAGTTAAAGGTTCGATTACAATGATAGGTTCTTGTTGTTGACTTTCGGATGTATCGCATTTTAAAGGTTTTCGTTGTTTTTTTGGTTGTTTTGACATTGTAAAAAAAAAAAATATTGAGGAAATATTTGAGAAGTGTAGAGAAAAAAAAATATATCGAAAGAAATATTTGAGAAGAAAAAGGTAGGTTATAAGTATTCAAAGAAAAGAAAGAGTTTGGTTTAGTAACAAAAAAAAGAGTTTGGTTTAGTGACGAAAAAAAAAATTGAAGTTGCAGAAAAAAATTCGTAAAAAAAAGTCTTAACTTTTATAGATTTCATTCGATCTCTGATTTTGTATACAACTGTATTGTTTGCAATTTTGTATAAAACTTTGACATAATTGAAACTTATAGCGGAGATATTATATAGTCATCATATTTGTGATCAATTTGTGATCATGGGATAGACATTTGAAATCCTAAGGTGGCATTAAGAAAAACCTGATTTTATACATTCTGCAGTAATCGATCGGGTCTATGATTAATTAAGTTTATCTTATACAATCGATCGAATATTATACAATCAAGACAATCAAAAGTTAGACAAATCGTGTAAAAAAATTAAACAATTAACAAAATTTAATTTAATCCTGCATATTACTGTAATAGTTCTAATGTTGTCGAATTTTTTATTACACAATGCTAAATTTTTAATATGCCGAAAACAATAGTTTTTTTTTATTTGCTGAAACAAGTGATTTAATTATGTATTGTTTGCAAATAAGAACTAAATTATTTTAATATATTGTTAATATGTTTTGTCATTAGGGACTAATTATTATGCTTTGCAAAATGATATACTTTTGTTCAAATTTTTATTGCATACTTGATTGTTATCTGATTGTATGATTGTAAAAAATTGTAAAGTGTATTTTTTTGCTAAAAATTCAATATAAATATGTTATTTTCATTGACTATATTTATGTTTACTAAAAAATATTGCGAAGCAATCGGTCAACAATCAGGTGATTGTTCAAGCAATTGTCAGTGATCTATTAATTTGAAACAAATCACAATAATCAAATCATGTATTATTCGTATTTTTTGAAGGTTGATTTTTGATATAGTTGCTCTTTGTATTGTTATTTTATAATACTAAACAAAAATAATCAATATTGAATCGTATAAAAATCATCAATTTTCGTTTAGAAAAATTGTAAAAAAATCATCAATTTTCGTTTAGAAAAATTGTATAAAAATCATCAATTTTCATTTAGAAAAATTGTATAAAAATCATCAATATTCGTTTAGAAAAAATTGTATAAAAATCATCAATATTCATTTAGAAAAAAGCTATTGTCTTTTGCAAATTCCATCTTTATTAATTATTAAAATGTTATCAAGAAAATGATTGCTTTCGTCTTTATTAAATGAAGAAGGTGTATCAAAACCACTACGAAAAAATACAAAACAAAGAAGAAAGGTTATATGTAATTGCGATAAGTGCAATGGATCGCTTGTCGATTATAGAACGAAAGTTGCTCATGAAAGTAGGATACAACAACCACCAAAAAGACAAAGTTCGGCATTATCTTCACAAGAACAAGAAGAAATGGGTGGTCCAAGTTCTTCACAAGATTTAATGGAAGAAATTTAAGAAATTGAAGAAGTTACTGACACTCCAGTGTCTGATTTTAACTAATATATTTTTAAGCCCAGAGTCAGAAATCTGGCGTTAAATAGGGTTATGTTTTTTAATTTTGATTACGAACATTCAGCAGGTAAAGAGTTTGGTTCAAATTCGGCAGTTGAAGATGAGTTTGATGAAACACTTGATGTGTATACCGAAGATGACAACTTTTCTGAAACTAGCACTGAATCTGATGAAAGTTTTGACGGCCCTCGATTTTGAAATGCTACGAGAACCCAAAAATGTACATAACGACAATTGATTTACATGGATACTTTTATGGATCATGAACTTCAAAATACAGTATAATATATCAGAAGGTGCAATTGAAGCGCTTCTAAAGTTTATGAAGTTAGTACTAATTGTAGTTGGTGGTATTGAATTTAACAACTTTCCTATATCCAAGTATAAAGTGAACAAAGCACTTGGATTGTCTGATGAATTTATTAGTTTTGTGTCATGTCCTAAATGTCATAAACTATATAAGGAGGAAGAAATGATAAAGTTTAAGCATAATAACCAGGTATCGATTATGAGTTGTACCCATATAGAATTTCCTAATTCGAAAATTAGAAAAAACAAGATTTGCGGCACCAATTTATCAACGCAATCTAAGTTGTTAGATGGAAAGATCGTAAATCAACCAGAGTTGATTTTTCCTTACAGCCCAATTAGATACCAATTGGATAACATGTACTAGCGTCCAGGTTTTGAGAATAGTCTTCGACATTGGGTAAATCGGTCAAGCTTCGATGATATTTTATGCGATATTTATGATAGTGAAATTTGGAAAAACTTTAAAGATGAACCATTCGGCGAAGATTCAGCGCTATTTTTCTGTAATAAAAAGGCAGATTCACATTTGGGATTGATAGTAAATCTTGATTGGTTTTAACCATTCGATGGTGTATCGCATAGTACTAGTGTATTATATGCATCCATTGCAAATCTGCCACATGACATTCAATTTAAGCGTGAAAATATGTTAGTTTTAGGCATATTACCTGGGCCGGATGAAGTGAGTTTGCATAAAATAAACCATTATCATTTCCTAGTTGTTGACGAATTAGAGTCCCTTTGGCGTAGTATAGCACTAAATTCAACAGCCGAGTTTTCAGAAGGAAGAACAATTCGTGCTGCTTTGATACTAATTTCATGTGATATTCCAGCTACTCGAAAGTTATATAAGCATATATCGGCATTAGTATTATGTCATCGTTGCGAGAAAAGTGCTAATTACGTTAACAGACATTTTAATTTCGGCGGTATACAAAATATGGATGAATGGTTCATTCAAAAAGATTTAGCAGTATATCAGGAAAAGGCTCTTGAATGGAAACATTGTAGTTCTGATGCTGAAAGAAAGCATTTTGTTAAAGACAATAAAGTTCGATGGTCAGAATTATTTTGTCTAAATTATTTTAATCCTATTCGTCATGTTATTGTTGATCCTATGCATTGCCTTTTTTTGGGCATTGCTAAGTGAATTGTTAAGCGAATATGGATCGATGAAGGCATTGACCCAAAATATGCTTACACAAATTCAATCCAAGGTGAATAGGATCCAAGTTCTATCAGATATTGGCCGGATTCCAGGGAATGTGAGCAGTGAAGATGGATTTTCGAATTTTACAGCTGATCAGTAGCGAAATTTTTTTACAATTTATGCTACTGTTGTTCTCTGGAAACACCTTTCGAATGATGATTGGCAAATTTTTTTTAATACAATTTGTAAAAATTTGTCAGATCTTAGTATCCAGAATAATGGAGCGCGACCTAATGAATGAAGCTCACGAAAGGTTGATCAATTTGATAAAACTTATAGAAAGAAAATATGGGCCCGAAAAAATTACTCCTAATCTACATCTTTCGCTATATTTATGTGAATGTACACAGGATTATGGTTTACTATATTCCTTTTGGTGTTTTTCATTCGAAAGGATGAATAGAATATTAGGGTCTTTGCTGAATAGCAATCGAAAAATAGAACCTGAATTAATGCGAAAACTAATAAATAATAGTCGCATTGTTAGCTTAACAGCTATAAGGACTGGAATTGTTGCCAAATCAATCAGAAATAGTGTCACTTTCGGATGCAAATCAGTTTTCTTCTGATGAAATGCATAGGTTTTTATTTAATACGTATATTCAAGAATCGGTTATTACTGGTTCAGAACAATTTCCTGCCAAGTTATTACCATCTCAACGGCAAAAGTTAATAATTCCTGCTGATTTATTGGACTTGCTAGTAGAATATTATACTGCGACTTATGAAAATTTGAGTTTTAGAAAACCTTTTGCTGACAATCTTAATGACTCAATTATTGTTTTTAACCGGGCGGACCAATATGGAAGATGCAGAATAGGATCAGAAATATTTGGTTCTGACATGTCTTCTCGGCATATAAAAAGTTCGTTTGTTTTGGCCCGGTTTGTGAATCAAGATGGAAGTATTGATTTGTATCCTGGACAAGTCCAATATTTCATTAGTTATTCAGTAAATCTGCCAAATGGGTTTATTGAACACAAATAGGCATACATCAAATGGTATAAGCCTGTAAGTTCAGTGTCAACTCGATTTCATTTTAGCAGCAATGATGATGCTGAAACATGTAATGTCGAACTTTGGGACACTCAATTTTATCCGATTCGTCGTGAATGCATTATTCTGGTATAACATTTTTAGTCGATTTATACCATTCAAGTATAAAATATCAGATAGACAAAATTCCCGAGAATATTTAGCTGTAATTCCTTTAGGGAATTGCTATTTACACCATGGATTTTTGCTATTCACACCATGGTTATACAAGAATTTCTATTTTTAGAATTCAAAATAATATATGCACTTACACAAAAGCCCGGTACATTGTTTTTGCAAAAATAATTTTTGGTTACACACAGCTAATGTTGTATAACATTATACAAGTCTAATTTTGGTAACCTAACCTGGGTCAGCCAGCATTAAGCTTAATGCTGGTGGGCACTATCATGATAATGCCCCTAGTGGGGTTAGACATAATTCCGGCCTACCCTAACCCTAAATCTAGGACATATTTTTGGCTAGATTTAGGGTTAGGGTGAGCCGGAATTATGTCTAACTCCGCTGGGGGCATTATCATAATAGTGCCTACCAGCATTAAGCTTAATGCTAGCCGACCCAGGTTAGGTTACTAAAATTAGACTCATGTAATGTTATACAACATTAGCAGTGTGTAACCAAAAATTATTTTTGCAAAAACAATGCACCGGGCCTTTGTGTAACACAAGTGCATAAATTCTAAAAATAGAAAATCTTGTGTAACCATAGTGCGAATAGCAAAAATCCATGGTGCGAATAGCAATTCTCTTCCTTTAAATCGTAAATTTAATATTTAATATATTTAATCTAAATTTAGTAATTAATAATGCGATTTTTAAACTATTTTTACCAATTTTTTAATTTATATTGCCTTATATTGTTTACAATCAATTGCAATCATTCAAGTTCACATCGATAAAATCATATCAATATCCATCTTATTTAAAAATTTCTTTGATATATGCGAATTATATGTTTTATTTGACGAAACTTATATGAATTGTTAAAATAGCTGAAATTATACAATTTATATAAATTATAAAAACGATAAGATTCGGCTGCCAATTTTTTCTATTTTTGCCGATTTTTGCCAATTTTTATTTATAAAATCGGTAAACAAATGGATATTATACCAAATTTGCTTTTTAAACATTCGGTTATAGCCGAATATTAATTGATTTCTCTCTTTTAATGCCGATTTGTATACGAACCTTGTAGTGCCGAATTTTGATATTTCGACTAGTGCTTCTCAAATAGAAGAATTTTACTAGAATAAAACAAACTAATTTAAAAAATAAAAGAAAAAAAGGAATAAGACACTAATAAGACCTATACTATCTAAATAAATAACTATAGTTTAAAAATAAAAATAAAAATAAAAAAGAAAAAAAAGACAAAAAGCAAACAATATAACTATACTATATAAAACTAAAAAAAATAAAAATAAAAAAATAAAAAGCTATGCTTAAAAGAACTTTTAGAAAGAAATTTTATTTTAGAGTACTTTTAAAATACCTTATATATTATTTTTTGTTATTAGCAAATTTATAATAGTGTAATCTTATATAAAGTCTTATGAACTGTAATATAAGCGTAATATATTTTGAAATATGGATAAATGTATATGTCACCACTAGTGATATACTTATATGTCGCATTTAAATCTGATTAGTTAATTATGTTGATCATTATTACATAATTAAAAAAGGTGATAAATCTATGCATTTTCACTATTATATATCGCATTTAAATCTGATTAGTTAATTATGTTAGCAAATTATGACCTAAAATTTTGTGCTATTAATTAGACCCATTAAAGGTAGAGTAAGTATTTAGTAACACTAGTCATTTTGCTATACAATAAAAAAGATCATTCGTAGCATTTGTGTAAGTCTATGGACATATTATAAAAACTGTGATACTATACTACACATTCTAATATATATGCTAAGTACATGTTAACTAGTCGAAGAAATTTTTAAAACTCCGGCATCAGATTAAGGATATTATTAATAGTGAATTATCGACTAGGTGTTTAATAAAATTTACAATAATAATCTTGGATAAATTTGATATATTCGGCCCAATCAACCAGAATTCTAATATAGAATTCTGATCTGGTTTAAAAATCTCTATCTGTAACCTGTTAGGTCAACTGTTTTATTAAATCAGGTACATAATTATTCAGGTTAAAGGTTGGAATCCATATTTTATTAAGAATTTTAAAAGCTCTCCCTATATTAAGTTGTAGAGTTTAATTTCTACAGAAGATTAATGCTTGCCCAGTATTATTATATAGCAATTTATAATCATTAAAGTAGCTGAACAACAAAGGTTGTAACAATTTTAAATCCATACATAGACTATAAAAATATGACTTACTATTCAGAAATTTAGAATTGTATAATTAGCAATAACATATGATTGCCATTGTAAATAAAATGCTTCGGGACAGTACTAAATCACAATTCGGTTATATCCAAAGACTATATAAAGTTCCCAATAACAGAAGCCACAGAGCTCCTGATCCAAGACCATAAAGAAATAGTATGGGGCTAATACAGGTTTGATGGAAACAATATCCTGTTGCAAAGAAACTATGTTGCTCAAATTATTGTATCATAGAATTAATAAACATAATTAGTCGTAGTAACACATAGAATATGTAAGAATATGTGAAATATTTATTTGATAGTATAGTATTGCTCCTGCCAACAATGACTATATAGCTTATATATAAATTACAATGTATGCAGTCTGTAGCAGGTGCATAGGACCCCAGACATCTCTCATATAGGTCATAACTGGATTTTGGCCAATTTTAACCTAATTTGCTGAAAATGACAAAATCTATTTTTTTAAATAACTTTTGATCCAGTAATCAGAATTGAATGAACTTTTTTTTTGTTAAATGCGCCTCACTGAGAACTTCATTTTAAAAAAAAGTTCATTCAAATTGGACAACTGGATGCCAAGATAATTGCCAAAAACTGATTTTTTGCTTTTCAAATTTCGGGGGTTTTTGCTGAAATGTGTAATGTATGACCTCCGTACTACATGTCTGGGGTCCTAGGTGCATTATGCCTAAAATACTATAAAATGAATAAAAAAAAGCGACGTATAACTATATCGCATATTAAAAATTATATAATGTGCGATACCATTATATATCGCCATAATAGCTGACATAATACTATTAAATAAACAATGGTGACATATAAATGTGTTGCATACTAAAACAAACCACAAATTATAGCATAAATAACAATCAGAATTGCTTTACCTGTTACCTTAAACCACTAAAATGAACTTCATGTGTTCGATCAATAATATGAGCGCGATAGCCCTTATGAAAGCTGGTCTGGACGAAATAATAAGCATGCAGTATCGTAAGTAAAGAATAAATATGGTAAAATAATAGATAACCCACTAATATTTTTTAAAAAAAATTACTATGGCTATATTCGAAATTTGCAAAGAAACTGGGAAAATTATCTATATATGCCCAAATAGCTTTGAATTTGATGAGATAATTAATATGGCAGATAATTTTTTGTCAACTCAAAAAAACGTGGATAATATGATTCATATCAATGAAAATAATACAGTTAATGATATGATTCATATCAATGAAAATAATACAGTTAATGATATGATTTATATCAATGAAAATAATGCAGTTAATAATATGATTCATATCAATGAAAATAATGTAGTTAATGATATGATTCATATCAATGAAAATAATGCAGTTAGTGAATTAAATAAGGATGAAATAGAAATCAATAATACAAATAGTAAGACTTACAACAGTTGAGATCTTATTTTCTATATTATAATTCATACTAATAATCTTACATTGTTACTAGTTAAGGGAGCGCCAAAAATCACCTGATTAGGGTTTCACTAAGTAGCTGACCTCCCTACCCCCACCTGATAATTTTTCTAAGCATTTGATTGGTTAAAATTTAATAATATATATATATATTAAAAATTAGATAACTTTTGATCTACTGGTCCGTTATAGACAATTCAACTACCAAAATGTTTGTCTCAGTGAGACGATTCTAACAAGCCCAAAATTATCAAAATCCAATCACAGGATCCAAAGATCGTTCAACTTTTGTGTAATTTTAATAGTAATTTTTAAAATTACTAAGTAAATTTATTTTTTATATTCAGACTTTTTAGTCAAGTCTGAGTCTGGTCCGAAGTCTGCAGACTGGTCTAAGTCTGAATAAATTTATATGTATTTTTTGGTGCTTAACAAGTTTACTTAGTGCATTTTGTTAAAATAAATTAGTAGCATTTTGTTAGAATAAATTAGTAAAATTTTATAAATCATAAGTTTTTATAGAATTTTATTAATAAAATTCTATAAAATCTTATAATTCGCAAATTTTTATTAATTAATTCCAACAAAATGCACTAAGTAAACTTGTTCAGCACCTAAAAATGTATTAAAACAGCTAGTTTGTTTTTATTTTACTTGAAATTTAGAGATTTGATGCACAATTTTGGAGTTTTGATCAAAAAGACAAATTTTAACATCTAATCTCCAAATTTCAAGTAAAATAAAAACAACTCTGCTAATTTAATGTATTTTTAGATGTTGAACAAGTTTACTTAGTGCATTAATTTAGAAATAATTAGTAAAATTTTGTGAATTTTAAGATTTTATAGAATTTTATTAGTAAAACTATAAAATCAAAAAATTCACAAATATTTATTAATTAATTCTAAAAAAACGCACTAAGTAAACTTGTTCAGCACCTAAAAATACATTAAATAAGTAGGGTTGTTTTTATTTTACTTGAAATTTGAAAAAAAGATGCATAATTTTGAATTTTTGATCAAAAAAATCAAATTTAAGCATCTTTTCTCCAAATTTCAAAGTAAAATAAAAACAACTCTACCAATTTAATGTATTTTTAGGTGCTAAACTAAGTTTACTTAGTGCGTTTTGTTAGAATTAATTAACAAAAATTTGTGAATCTTAAGATTTTATAAAATTTTATTAATAAAATTCTATAAAATCTTATTATTCATAAAATTTTACTAATTAATTCTAACAAAATGCACTAAGTAAACTTGTTTAGCACCTAAAAATACATTAAATTGGCAGGGTTGTTTTTATTTTACTTGAAATTTGGAGAAAAGATGCTCAAATTTGACTTTTTTGATCAAAAATCCAAAATTATGCATATTTTCTCCAAATTTCAAGTAATATAAAAACAAATCAGCCGTTTTAATACATTTTTAGGTGCTGAACAAGTTTACTTAGTGCATTTTGTTAGAATTAATTAATAAGGTAGCTGCGCGAAGCAGTCGCGCTAGAAACCAGGAACGAAGGTATATAGTTAACAAATGTTCAAATAAATGTAATAGGAAATAAAATACCATATTTTGAATATCTAAAGGATCAATATATTTAATTGTTAATATAGCACTAATATAACAGGAGGTGCTTTCGTGCCTTTTTTATTTATTACATTTGTAGTGAAATATTGTATAAATTGAAATTATCATAATTTCATTGTAAAAAAATCATGGTTTATATCATAATTAATTTATTACATTTGTATTGAAATATAGTATAAATTGAAAATTATCATAATTTCACTATAAAAAATCATGGTTTTAATCATGCATTAATGCAAAAAATTGTTAAAGAATTACCACTATTCTAGAGGCACATATTATGTCAGGTATGGTAAATGACTTGAAATGATTTGATGATTCAAATGACAATGACTAGTTATTGGTATTTCGAATGTCAAAATGACTGAGAAGGTCATTTAACATACGTTAATTGGTGTTCTAACACATTTTAATCAATAAAATTGGTTATAGGATAAATGCAAAATTTTATATAAGAAAACTTAATTAATAATTGTAACTTTTTTAAAAGTCAAAATTTATTAAGCTAATCAATATTTATGCCTTAAGCAAAGCTTCAAAATATCAAATTGCATGTACTCCAAAAGTTTTATGTAGTGATATAAGCCATGCTAAAACCCTGGGCCGATCTGGCCGACCTTGACTAAGGATATTCAATTCTGTTTCATTTTATCATGACTTTTCTTTTCGGATATATTAAATGAAAAAAAATTGCATTTAATAAAAATCCTGTATTGAATAAAAAAAAAACAATAATAATTAATTTATTTAATAAATTACTGTTAATATTAGATATTTCTAGTAATTTCTTTAATATTTTATTAAATGATATCTAACAGATTATGTA
Organism: Gigaspora rosea; assembly: GCA_003550325.1. Taxonomy (NCBI): domain Eukaryota; kingdom Fungi; phylum Glomeromycota; class Glomeromycetes; order Diversisporales; family Gigasporaceae; genus Gigaspora; species Gigaspora rosea. The sequence goes on along the minus strand of QKWP01003052.1, from coordinate 9,187 downwards.
TTCACAATTCTTGCAGGAATTTATTGAATGTTTATTGTGATTTGCAAAATTCTGAATCTAAATTGATCGTTTGAGTTATGATATTCACTCTGTGATTGTGAATAAGATAAGCGCTTCTATTACATTAAAAAATTCTTTAGGAATTGTGTTTGGATTGATTTTTTAGAGATTGGTCAAGGCAAATTCTCAAAGGTTGGCGCTCTTAGATGTAATCGAAGTATTTTTATTGCACTATGATCACAATCACTGTGACGTAGTAAAATACTTCGATTATATTTAAAGGCGCCAAACGACCTTTTGAGAATAAGTTTGACCAATCCCTAAAATAGATCCAAACTCAATTCTTAAAGGATTTTTTGATGTAATAAAATCGCTTATATTATTTACAACCACAAATCATTGTGGAGTGATGGATCCAGAATTTTGCAAATCGCAATAAATGGTTACGGTAAATAATGCATACGTTCTCTTGAAAACAATCGTCAAAGTAAACAGAATTAAATCTCATACTCACCCTGAGCTATTTTGTGATCCAGATTAGCACGTTAAATTTAAAGCCAGATAATTGTTATGTAAAAACGATCACTGTGATTCTCCGGATCTTTCACCTGCAAAATAAAAACGATATTGGTTGTTACGCATTCATTAACTATATAATATAATTAATATTGTAATAAATTAATTTTCGAAGGGGTTAAAGCCTCATTATTATTATTGTGGACTAAATTATATTGTTGATTCTTTTGAAATAAAAATAAAACAATCGACACATAATAAATAAATAAATTATTATTCTACAAACAACAAATATTACATAATATTTAGTAGTTTATTACGTTGCTGCGGTCTCATGCCCGCATCACTGGGTCATTTCACGATCGGTAAAAATCGAGAAATAATACATGTTAATTAAAAATCAGTGTAAATTCAGATTTCATCTCAAATAGGAATTTTACAGGGGGCCCCAAAATTCAGGGTCGGACGTGTCAGATATAGATCGGTGTTTAGCTCATGTTGTTAGCAGGTTATACAGCAAAATTATTAGCTGGACATTTTTTACTTAATGAATAGATGATTTATTAGTAAAATTTTTTATGATCTTGGGACAAAATTGATCAATTCTGATCCAGCCAACCATGATTCAGATGCACTCCGAAGTATTCCGACACAGATTTTTGGGACCCCTTGTGAGTTCTCAAAATGGTATACTCGCTTAGGCACAATAATAGTAACAGTAACAGTAACATTATGCTATATTAGCACAGCCCATTAGTATATGGCAAGAATTTGCTGATACTATTCGAGATTTATACAAGAAAATTTGAAAATCATTATACAGTTTAGCTAATTGCAGAATTTCAATAAGACGATTACACGATAGATGTAATTTAACCTTTAATCAAATAAATTTAATTCTATGGTATATCTCACGGCCTCGCTTTGCTCGGCCTTGCTCAAACTTTAAATTTTTTTCATCTTACATTTCACAAAATAAGTCCTATGATCATATGATATATCTAAATTTAGAAACGATTATAAATTCTTTCCTTGTTTGGTTAATTAATAATTAACCAATCGATTATATGATGCGACACCTATGATCGGGATGTCGATTGTTAGTGAATTTTGAAGTGGTTGCTCTAGCAAGCTTATAGACACTGGATATATAATTAAATTTTATAAGTAATCAAGTTTTAAATTAGAATTTTCCTCAATCTCCATTTGTATCTATCTACAATGTAACATCGAAATGCGTTTATAACATATTTAGTTAGTGCAATTCCAAAAGACAATATTAAAACAAAGACATTTTATAGTGATAGTCATGCATATTAATCGAGACAAGAAACCTGTTAAGGCGATGTTTAGTTAAACAATTCTCATACAATAGATAAATATAGTACTATATAATGTATATCGCGATGATTGTATAGAAATTCACATTTTTACTGCGTATAATAAATTGTCCAATTAATTGAGATTTTGTGGATATATGCCATTAAAAATGGCTTAGTAACAATATACTTCGTAATATTTCTGTTCCTGATATAGTCACAACATTCTTATCAAAAATTTTTCACCCGAATGGAAATTATCGAACGAACAAATTTGTCTTCAAAGATTTTTGATCATAATTCGAGTCAAAAACTGATTTGGTATAACATAATTAAATTGTTTTGCTAATGTTAAACTTCACGATATTAGATTAAATACTATTTTATATTACATTTTGGAATTATGGCCCTCATGATTTTTGAAGTTCTAGAAGATTGTTATCGATTATGGCCCACAGTTATATGATTGTAATACAAATGCAGAAATGATTATCAAACTCTCGCCACGATCATTTATTTATGGCTTTGACGATCAGTGATTATCATTTAATCTGTCCAGTAAAAAATCCGATAAGAAAAAAACCAAAAATTAGAATTGCTATTGCATATTTGTAATTTAATTAAAAAGTTAATGATGTTGTATCGGATTTTTTTATTTTTAACTAAGTAACAACTAGCACTAATGCGTAATAAGAATAATAGCTATAGTTATATCAATTTCAATATCAATTTTCAAAATATCAATATCAATATCTTATAAAAATGGTTGGATGAAAATTTTCCTTTCTCGGAATTGCAAGGAAATTTTGACTACAGATCTCACGCATAAAGGCAACACATGCTGCAAAAAATTGAACGATCTAATCCAAAAATCGATGCAATCTAGTTCATATACGCATTTAACTATTACTTTCATATATGGCAAGATGAATGGTGCAAAATTGAATTTTCTTTAATTACCATGATTTCTATCACGAGTTACTGGCAGAAGTTCTGATAGACAGTATGTGGTTTATCTTGAGTTGATTTGTACTGATTTCTATTATGAATACTGTAAAAAATTCTATTACTCGCTATTCCAGGTAAATGAATATAAAGAAAAACTGTTAGCGAAAGAAATGATATGGAACTATAAAGCATTACAGTAATAGATGAAAATAGTGATAGATTTCTTAAATCTGTATTGAAGATGATCAATACTTGAAATGAAGATTATGCTTATTTATGTGCAAAAAAAAAAATGTAGCAGTATTAAAATTTGCTAATTGACGAGCGATCTACAGGCTAATGAGTCAAACTGAAAAGTTGTAGTTTTGGATATAATAGTTTGTTATTTTTGGTAAGTTTTAAACCGCGTTTCTTATAAATTATTTATCCAGATCTACAAAAAAACTATCAAGTTATCCAGTTATCCGAAAATTATTTCGCTATTGTCTTTGATGATCAGTGATTATCATTTAATCAACCCAATAAAAAATCCTACGAAAAAAATGAAAAATGGCAAATATCAAGTAAATTGACAAATTAATTTGCAACAGATTACCAATTTTTGCGTCTAAAATTCTTGCTTTCAATATCATTAGTTAGTGCAGCTATGATATTGCTTATGTTTTTATTTCTTATCGTTATATTTAAACCATATATAATTATGTATTTGCATGTATGTGTACATTTGTCAAATCTATGCCATATAAGAATTAAGAATAAGGCGTGATGAATTTGCAAGTGAAGAATAATGGCGTGATGAACTCATGCATGAAAAATAACCAAAATTTGACAAATAAGTCATGCGGACCAATCAAACTTAAGATTTTGCGGACAAATACTACTTCAAACAGCGTAAAACCATGCACTCATTGCATTCGTTCCTGGTATAAAAATTTGTGAATCATAAGATTTTATAGAATTTTATTAATAAAATTCTATAAAATCTTATGATTCATAAAATTTTACTAAATAATTCTAATATAATGCACTAAGTAAACTCATTTAGCACCTAAAAATACATTAAATCAGCAGTGTTGTTTTTAATTTTACTTGAAATTTGAAAAAAAGATGCTTAAATTTGACTTTTTTATCAAAAATCCAAAATTATGCATCTTTTCTCCAAATTTCAAGTAAAATAAAAACAACCCTGGTAATTTAATGTATTTTTAGGTACTAAACAAGTTTACTTAGTGCGTTTTGTTAGAATTAATTAGTAAAATCTTATGAATTATAAGATTTTATAGAATTTTATTAATAAAATTCTATAAAATCTTATGATTCA
>QKWP01003051.1:10962-26160 GCA_003550325.1 Gigaspora rosea | reverse complement strand
TTATAACGTAAACTTTATAATTTTTTGAAAAATCCTTTATTTAATAATGTATTCAAAGCTATTTTTAAAATAACCAGTCCATTATTGAAATCATAGATCACGTACATGGAGATTCAAAATTTTATTTGTAGAAATTAGCGGGCCTATTTGGGTTAGGTTTGGGCCGGGCCTAAGGCCCGTCCAGGCCCGTTAGTTGGGCTTTTTTTTTTCTTGGACCGGGCTTGGGCTCATAAATATTTTGTGGGCCTAAGTATGGGCTCTATTGAAGCCCGCCCAACCCGGCCCATTCCGGACCCTAAGCTCAGAGGACCTCACATTTTAAGGGACAGAGAAGTGTAAAATAGTAGATTATTTTAAGTTTCATCTAACTATATGGTCACATGTCTACCACATAACAACTGTTGAACCCTTCGCTTCACGATCATTATTATTTTATTTCTTTTATTTTACTTTCTTTAGTATAGTATTTAGTATTTATTTATTTCTATATTTATTTATTTGTTTGGTTTCGTATAGCTGCCCGTAAAACTGTTTACTTCATCGTGACGCATATCATCGTTATGCATCGTTCGTTATGCATAAGATCGTTATGTATGAGATCGTTATATTAGTGTATCGAATCTCTTGTAAATAGTTTCAAGATAGTGTAGAATTATAAGTATAAAAAGGATCTCTTTTGTACTGGGGGAACATGATGATCTACAGTGATATCTTAAGATCTATCTAATAAAAGCCTTTTCGTTTTGAATTTCTTCTAACAAAGACCTAATTTATTCACCAATCGAACATTTTGATTACAATATAATTAAAATTGGCACTTTCTGTTTAGAATTATTAAAATTATAAAATTATATAATCCAATTGATAAGTTTTTAAACAAAAATTTACTTTTTATGCCAAATAGAAGTTTCAAATTATTAAACCTCTAGGGCATGTCCCAGTTAATTAGTTTAGGACCAGGCTTTTAGGAACTGAACCAGACAAACTGCTTAACAATCAAGGGACATGTTCACATATTATGGCTTAGAATGTAGTTACTTATAGATCAAATGAGTTAACTCATTTAATTTTATATGTAAAATTATACAATAAAATTATTTAAATTGAACTTATTTAAAAGCATACATATAAAAGTCTCTTTAAATTTTAAATATATATCTTTGGCATTTAATATTTTTTTGTTTAAAGTTTTAATTCTTAATTTGAAGCAAAGAGACAGAGATCTTCTACTAAAGTTAATTAATCTTTACTATGTTTTTTAGGTTAAATGAGTACTCACTCTATATAAATATGATTGGTTAAAATAATCTTTTAAAAATATGAAAAATGCTATTAAGTAAAGACTTCTTGTTCTCTAATTGAAAGTTAAAGAGGAGGTTCTCCTGATTTTAATAGTAGTTAAATTATCAAAATTGGTTTGGTAAAACCTAAGATACTTGGAATCAAAGAAGATTTGCAAATTCACTATTACACAAAGTATTATACTTTGTGTAATAGTGAATTTGCAGATCCTTATGTTCTCTTCTTTGATCCCAAGCAGTGTTGTCGTGTTTACTATGTCCAAGACTTTTTAAACATTCACAGTGTCCACAACTATCCAAAGAATATTTTGACTTTAAAATTTAATAAATTAATTTATGAAAAACATAATTATATATTTTTTATAGTTTTGAATATTTTTCTGAAAAGAAAAAAATAGGTTATCTTAGTCTGTTATCTTAATAAAATTTTAAGTAATTTAGATTTTTTTTTTGTTCACAATTATCTACAATTGTCTACAAATTTTCCAGAACTGTCCTGTGTCAACACTAATCCCAAGTATCTTGGGTTTTACCAAGCCAATTTTGATGATTTAACTACCATTAGAATCAGGAGAACCTCCTCTTTACCTTTCAATTAGGGCACAAAAACTTTAAAAGATTATTTTAACTAATAATATTATTATATAGCGTGAGTCACTCATTTGACCTAAAGAACATATTAAAGAATTAATCAACTTTAGTGGAAGATTCCTGTCCCTCTGCTTTAAATTAAGAACTAAAACTTTAAACAAAAGAGTATTGAATGCCAAAGAATATATATTTAAAATTTAAAGAGACTTTTATATGTATGCTTTTAAATAAATTCAATTTAAATGATTTTTTTGCATAATTTTACATATAAAATTGGGTGAGTCAACTCATTTGATCTATAAGTAATTGCACTCAGTTGGATCCAATTTAAAATATGTTAAATATAATATTAAATCTATATGTAGATTTGATTGGTTATATTTATCTAAAATCAGTCATGTTATAAACAACTATAACAATAACGCACATCAAAAATGGTTTAACAAATTTATATAGTGCTAGAAGTCTATAATTGATATAATTACTATGTTTCTAAACTTTAAAGTGTTAAAACAAAATTTTAAAATTTGGAAAATTGCCAAATAGCTTTTAAAATATTGTCTCTATAAAAAGTTGATGCATTTAAAGTTACATTATTTTTTATTGCCGAGTATAGGCTTCCGGCACCATACATTTAATCTAATGTTTTTGTTAAATATGGATGATATGATTTCTATTTATTATGTACAGTATTAATGTATCTTTTTTAAAAGCAAAACTTCTGAATCACTAATTATTTTGACATTTACACGCACTCTTTATATAGCTCACCATTCACTTATACCGAATCATTGATTGTGGATACAAATAATTAATTAATTGATGGCGCAGCCACGATTAAGTTTTTTTATAATAATTTTAAATGATTGTAAAATATATAAATTATATATATTTTTTAATAAACATTGTTTATTTTTTTTAAAAAAAAATTGGAACGAACGTAGCAAGATAGTTAGAACAAACGTAGTACGATAGTTAGAACAAACGTCGCAAGATAGTTAGAGCCACGTAGCACAATAGTTAGAACACGATAGTAGAAAAATAGTTAGGACGAACATAGCACGATAGTTAGAAAGAACGTAGCATGATAATTAGAATGAACGTAGCACGATAGTTAGGATGAATGTAGCGTATTGGTGATATCTGTCAATTTATGAACTTTAATTTGAATAAACATCGTAACACATGAAAAAAATAACAAGAAATAATTTCATTATCATATGAGTTCGCCGGATAGTTAGTATTTATTAATATTTATTAAGCATTAGTATATCTAAAATATGTTTAACAATTTATATTTAATATATTATAAAATTTATTTATTAATAATTTATTATATTTGTTATATAATATACCGATACCGTATTTATAATATAAATATTTACAAATTTTTATAAAAGGAAAAAAAAATTATCGAACTTGATACGGAACATTTTTCGCAACTCATTTTCCACCTCTATTCCCAATTTGTTTCCTTTATAAATGTCAATGTGGTTAAGGTGGTATTTTCGCGAAGTGCATTTACCAAATTTGCCACCGGCGGGGCCAATTTCATTACACGAAATATTTAAATAGGTCAACGTGGTATTTGTATAAAGTGCTTTTGCTATTTTCTTGATCCCATCAGACTGAAATTAAGCCTCGGGAAGACTAGGCCAGTGTTCGTGAGAAGTGCTTCTCCTAAAGCATCTTCTGCTTTGGAATCAAGCTGGTTAACGGAAAGGTCCAAGGACTTTAAAGTTGAATTTGAAGACAACGCGTCCGCCAACTCTCTTATGTCATTTCTGGTCATTCCAATTGATTCGATGTTAAGTTCTAATAAGGTCTTGTTTACATAAAGTGCATCCGTTAGGGACCCCGCCACTTTATTGAAGTCCAAGTATAACGAAATCAGTGTAGTGTTCTTGCAAAGAGCATTGGCAAATGCCCTTCCACCTTCAACGGCGATTCGGTTTTGACTAAGATCTAAAACAGTCAGAGTAGTGTTTACGCAGAGTGCATCTGCTAATTCTTTTCCTCCTTCGTCGTTAATATCGTTTTCTCTGATTGATAAATGTTTTAAGTATTTGCAAAATTTAAGCGCATCTGCTAACGCCTTTACACCATCAAGATTAATGCCTCTTAATATAAAGTTAGTCTTAATGCCGTTACAACCGGTATTGATTTATTTTCCGTAAGGTCCAAGTGAGTGATTTTTCTCTTGCCAAGGGGATTTCGCAAGTACATTTAATTCTTCACCTCTTGCTGCGTCGCGAAGTTTTAACGATGTGAGGGTCTTATTTTCGCAGATGACAGTGGATTTCGTTTATATATAAAAAGTTACTGCAAAATTGGAGGTCCTCGATAACGGTGTTACCACCAAGTTTATTAATGAGCGGCACAAGGTTGAAATTAGTTTCATTAAAACAAAGTAAAGCCCTGCGTTGAGGTCATAGGAAGACATTCATATGATTGGTCAATTTTTGCAGATCTACCCGTGATTTCCCGTGATAATTAACCAATCAAATTGTAGTAATTGATCAATCAAATAGCGAAACTTTATATCAGCGAAGCTTATATTTTTATAAATTATATATTCAAGGAAAATCTAGTTTTAATTATCACTGCCTTCACTAGAAACGTTACTATCCTCAAAATATATTATTAATTAATAACAAAAAACATTACTTATTTATATACTGTATATTTCTAATAAATATTTTTCGTTATTACAACTACTGCATTGTCTTTATATTATTATTAATTAATATACAGTATTACTGTATTATTAATTAATGCCACATATACAAAACTATCGATTCTAAAGTCATATTATATCTATCTATTTAATAAGCTCTATACAAGAATAAAAGTAATATAAGTTATTAAAAGGTAGTTTAAAAGAAGTAATTTAAACTAAATACAATAAATTAATAGCTTGTAAGAGTCTATTTTTAAAATCTAACCTTTACCTTAACCACCTTGATCGTTCTTTGTACTGTATTCGACTATTTTTTTGCAATCAGCACTTGTATACCCTTTTTACTAATAATACACATAATAACTTTGCTTCTAAGTAAAGTTCTCTGTTTTTATGATTATTTTGTGATTATTTTGTATAGCTAAGGGCAACACTAATTATAAAAAAAAATAGGTTTAGGTCGCAGATAAATTAGTCTGAGCTCTTATTCTTGCATGTAATTTATATGTAATTGTCACTGTATAATTTAAGTCGTTGTGTTCAAACAACCTCTTATATAAGTTACCCAATAAAGATACGAGCAAGGCCTCACCTTTTAAAAAAAAAAAAAAAAACTAATTATAAAAAAAAAATTATTTAAGTAAAATTGTGAAACGTTTCAATTTGAAAAAGTACTTTAAACTGTATAAATAAGTTACCCGGGCATCAGCCAATTGGTTGAGGTGCTTTGTAAAATATGTGTAACTCCAAACCGGTTTTGGAGTTCAATGTTATAAGGGAATTAGCAGGTATTTATGGTATGGGTGAGCAGATCCGTATAGTATAGGCCGAATTTTTAAATCTATACTATACTGATCCGGTGTAATATATATTAGCGTTAGGGTTAGGAATTATGGCTGATTGGTATGATATAGATTTAAAAATTTGGCCTATACTATACGGATCTGCTCACCTATACCATATTAATCTCTTTTCATTTAATAAAAGTAGGCACGTTTCGATAATTCTTCGATCATGTAGATGATCAGACATGTTTTTCCATATAATTGCAATCGAAACGGCGCACCATGAAATCCTTCGTGAAAAACCTTAAAATTTTGAACAAGCACTCGTCAACTAAGGCCAAGCAAAGTAAATTTTCTGGTTTTCATATCCCGGCCGGGTCAATTTTTGCTAATTTAAAATTTAAAATTTTTTATCTAATAACCAATCAAAATATAGTATGTACATTAGTTCTATACAACGCCTTTTTTATTAATTTAAAAAAAGACATGATTTTTTTTTTTTTTAAAAAAAAAAAAAATATCGTATTGATAAATCTCTTATTAAATTTTTTTTTTAATAAAAATTTTTTAAAATAAAAATAAAAAAAATTTTTCATTATAAAAAAAATAAAATCCGGGTTGGCGGGTCATTTAAAATTATTTATGATATGTAAACCAGAAAAGAAAATTTACTTTGCTTGGCCTAATGCTATCATATTTTTTTTTAACAATTAAAAGAGAAATAAAATGTTTTTAAAAGATTTTAATTTTTTTAAAAGATTAAATGTTTTTAAAAGATTAAATTTTTTTTAATGAGTTTATCGTAAAAAACACTACCGCCAGACATTGTCATTTTATAGAATTTCGATGTTCAATCAAATTTCAAATTGAGAAAAAAGTGCTGCGGGTCAAATCTATAGCATATAAAGAAGATTGTATTATTCCAGTTATCCGAATATACATATAGATAATATAATGTAAACCCTACGTTTAAACTGCCAAAATTCCCAAATTAGCAGTATACGTACTAAAAATTCATTATTTCAGTATTACAAAAATAAGTTAAGACCTCTTCATTTTGAATAACTCGCCAACAAAGAACTTATTACCGTCCAAGCGCGAAATAACGCCACCTGCGCGTTATTTAGAGTACGCCCATGTGCGTTATTTCGAAATAAAGGTTGATTTTTTAAATTATAACCCCTTAATTATACTGTAATAATATTTGAAAAATGCTTCGAAACTAGGTTTGATACCAAGTAAACCTATTTTTACGTTCTAATAAAAGTTGTTCTTCACATTGAGACGATTGTTAGAGCTCGAAAATAGGTTTATTTAGTATCAAACCAAATTCCGGCACACTTTTCAAGTATTAAATTTTTTATATTTTTTTTATACAAAGAGTATAAGGTGCGAGTTAATTCGGGATGCCCATGGACGTTAATTTGAGACTGCATATCTGATATGCTATTTTAGGGGGTTTCGATTTTCAAAATAACGCCCATGAGCGTTATTTCGCGCTTATACGGTAAATACTGGAACCGCCGAATTCCCACATGCTAGACTTCTTCACTTTAGATAAGTTACCAACCAAATAAATATTAAGCACGAGGCAAAATTTTCAAGTCATAAGCTTTTAGACAAAAGAAAAAGGAAGTTGAAAAAAAGAAAAAGAAAATCGACTTTACCGTAACCGATATCATAGACAAAAGAAAAAGGAAGTTGAAAAAAAAATACAAAGAAAATCGAATTTACCGTAGCTGATTACTATTCCTATTTCTACAAAGTCATAAAATGAAACGATGATGCGAATATAATTTGATAACGAGTAATCTATTGTATTCAATAAGTGTTCTATTTGATCCTTTATTTAATTTATATGCGTTATTCAAGAATTAATGATTAGATTTTGATTTCGAATATTTGATTCATTAAGTAGTATATCATATAAATGCTATGAATAAATATGCGTTATTCAAGAATTAATGATTAGATTTTAATTTCGAATAAAATTGATAATTTATTTTGATTCAATAATATATAAAATCGACATTTTTAATATAATTATAATACATCATAAATAATTGCGATTTAGAAAATTTATGTTGTAACCTGCTTAATTGAATTAGTGATTTAGGACTCCACTTTTTAGGACTCCACTTTTTACTTTCTTTACATAAATAAGACAATTCAATCGAATCGTAAATTTTTACAAAACGAAAAAAAAAGAAAAGAAAAATCAAAGACTAAAGTCTAAACTGTCCTGGTCAACTCATACGGAAAGATCGGTCGGAATCCTGAAATTGATCAATTTTATCAAATCACAAGATTTACTAGTGAAATCGTAGCTTTATTAGATAATTTTCAATCGATAATTTTGCTATAGTGTCGGTTGGGCTAATACCGATTCCATTTCCAATGAACTCCGGCTCGGAATTTTGGGGATTGTCCCGTAAAAAGTATAGTCGGATACCCTTTCAAATAGGAAAATTGAAAAAAATGTAATATCGATCATTTGCGTTTGTGACACAAACGATCTATGGAATTATTAGTCTGCCATTCTGTAGATTAATAGTCGGTAACACAAACGAACTATGGGGAAATAATTATTAATATTACAGTATTAGAAAATACAGTTTTTGATAATTTTTTATTATGATTTACGTTACGTGCATAAAAACAATTATAATATCATGAATATATTTTATATTATATTCTGCACATATATATTTTATACTATATACTGCATATTAGATATATATATTTTTATACTATACACTACGTATATATATTTTTTATATTAAACATTATCTCTCAGTAAAATTAAATCAGACCATTATGATGTAATTAATTCGAATAGTGCATATCGTAATTTTATAAAAATTAATAGTATGAATTAGAGCTAAGACCCTCTGAATATTCATCATGATTATTCAACGAATAGAACATTCATAACTACCTGTAAAAAAAATAATCTAATCCTCGACTATTCATGAATTTTGTGTAGCGAATATTTGCTTTAATTGAATATATCATTTTTAGCCGTGATATTCACAGAACCCAGATTCGTTCTTATAGCAATTGCTGATAAATTTGGCAAAGGTAAATTTGACAAAGGTCTTGTTTATTTTATTTTGTTGTTAAATTTGACAACGGTCTTGTCTATTTTATTTTGTTAAATTTGCCAAAGGTCTTTGGTTTATTCTATTTTGCTAAATTTGGCAAGGTCTTGTTTATTCTATAGAATTTTGTTACTTTAGCATAGAACAAATTCGATTGTATAGTAATTTGCTAAATTTAGCTTAGATTCTACCATAGAACAAGAACATCAATATTCAAACATAATTGACATTCTTTACAATGAAACGAACTTTACCAAATATTACCTTACATCCCATTATTTTCTAAAAATATAATATATCATATCATATGTCGCTTTGTTTGTTTATATCGATACTGACACTATCCGCATATCCAAATGTAGGTTAACAAGAATTTTTACAGTTTTACTGGCGCATGTTGATGATGTATATATGACGATACGTCATTTATTACGGTAGCGGACAAACAATGATTACCTCTCTCAAAAGCCTCTTTCATTTTCGTGCTACGACGTATCATAATTCAGATCAAGAATTATTCTTTTTTAGTTGGCGAAAAAATGTGTATAAAAGGAAATGATGGTGTCACGAATTTGGAAGCGTTTTGTATATAGGCTATTGATCTATGATCTCTATTCGTGATCTTTATCCTAATCCCTATCTTACTTGAGATCTTGATCTTGATCCCTGCGCTTCGTTTTCACTCCACTGTGAATACCCATTGTATTTATAGAAAAATAAAAAATAAATTTTTATCATTCTTTCGCCAATCTGATCTTTACCAAATACATTACCTGTACAACAGTTATTCTAAATTCGTTACATGCCGATAATAAAATGTTATTGATTAAATTAATTAATTGAGATATTATTTTTTATTATTGAATGATGAATAGTAAATAAGTAATAAGTAAAATATTCCCCGTTCTTGTGCTTTGTCATTAGCTTTACCTTACAACCTTTCATTCGCTTTAATAAATTCGAAATCGAAATTATTCATCAGATTAATTAAAGTATACTATATTCAGTATAATAAGTAATAATAATAAATGTTTTTTTTTCCTGTCACTACAAAAAATGCTTTTTTTTTTTACCGTTACCGATTTTGGAATATAAGACTTCCTTTTTGTTTGTTTTGTTATTCTTTCTTAGTTTATTACCGATTTTGGAATATAAGACTTCCTTTATTGTTTTATTATTATTCTTATTAGTTTATCATCATTTCTTATTAGTTTATATTATCATCAATTTATTATTATAAAAAAAAACCCCCCGTTAACTAAATTACGTTATGCAATACAAGTTTAGGCTAGAATTTTAGATCAAAAAATTAGCCGATAATAGAAACCCTTCACGAGTACGATATCGCAAAATTATATTGCATAAGAATTTGATTAAGATTCTGAAATTCTTATCGTATAATCTGCTCTACAATAGAATGATTATACTGTAGTAAAAAAAAACCAAGTGGCAACAAGACATGTGAATATCTTTTATTTCTATACTGTATTTTAATAGAAAACCTGTCATCGGGCTTTCAATATTCAGTCTCTTTCTGTGTGCAGTCTATGGAAAATCTAACATCAGAAATAGATCACCCGTAGATAGCATGCAGAAAACGACTAACATTGAAAGCCCGATAGCATCTTTTTCTATTCGCAACAGTCGAATAATAGATGGTATTCCTTCTTATACTTCTATCACTTTACAATTATGTCTCTGTATCAATTACTTAAGAAAATTAGAAATATTTTCATTTCAAACAACAATATCTCATCCTTCTTCAAGAAATTTATCGAAGATTCACATTACCGAATTTGGACTTCTATGAAAAAAAATTCTGTCTAGACAATCTTCCAATTCAAAAGAAAGATTTGTTGTATAACCTGATAATAAAATAATAAATAACCTTATTAAAAAAATAAAGATCCTCGATCTTTGATGCCAATAGAAAAACTGTTACCGGTCTTTCAATGTTTAATTAGATTTCTGAATACCGTCTATGGAAAAATTCTATCATCAGAATGAATTTTTCATAGACGGTATAGAGAAAGGTAATTGAACATTGAAAGCCTGATACCATTTTTTTTTCTATTGACAACGCTCATGTTAATAGATTATGCTTCTATTACTTTACAATTATATCTCTATATTAATTTCTTAAAAAAATATTAATATCTGCTTCAGACAATACCGCATTTGTCCTCAAATTATTTCATATTACTATATAAATAAATTGTGAGAATAGATCATATATTACTATGAATTTTCTTTTAAAAAAAAAAAATCTATCTAAAACAACCTTCCAATTCAAAAGAAAGATGTATTATTATAATATATAAATAAATAATAACCTGATAATAACCTGATAATAATAAAATATTTTGTAACCTTATTTAAAAAATAAATATCTTCATTCCTTGCTATTGATAGAAAACCCGTCTGTCGTCGCGCTTTCAATATTCAATTGATTTCTGCATACCTTCTATGAAAATCTATCGTCAGGATAGATTTATTCCATAGACAGCATGCATAAAACCGATTAAACATTGAAAGCCCAATGACTTTTTTTTTCTATTGACAATACTCGTATAATAGATCATATTCCCTCTTATGCTTCTATTACTTTACAATTATATCTCTATATTAATTACTATTAGTAATATTTGTTTGCTTCAAAACAATATCTCATCTGTCCCTAAACAATTTATTGAAGGTTTGCATTACTGTATATTACTATATTAGGTGCGAAAATATATGGTATCAGTATTATGCAATTTATTGACCTTCTAAAAAAAAAAATCCAATCCAAAAGAATCTTCAAATTCAAAAAAAAAACTTATCGTATAACCTGATAATAAAATAATAATAAATAAATTTATTAAAAAATAAATATCTTCAATCTTTGCTTATCGATATTTTTGTCATTAAAAAAAATAAAGATCATCAATCTTCTTGCTTAAGGGTAGGGTGAACATAGATCATTTTTCATATGATCTACGTGGTATATTAGATTTTTATATAGTAAATAAAAAAATACTTCTGATAAATTTTTTTAAGGTTTTGACCAATTTGTATAAAATTTATATAGTAGGTAGTTTTAAATAGTTTGTTTATAATAATGAAGTTTCGCAATATCCATTGCTTTAAAAAAAATTAACTTTACATATAATTAAATTTTTGTAGAATGCTATATGATTTTTGTAGATTGTACAAAGAATTGATTGGTCAAATCATATGATGTTTACATGTAAATCATATGATATCATATAAATTGGTTACACAAAGTTAATTTACAATCGATTTTATATGAAATTGGAAATTTGTACATCCTACCCTTAATCGTATTTCTTTCTTTGGTAAGCAAATCTAAGGGGAGTAACAAAAATCAGGTGATTTTTTAGGGGGGAGGGGGTAAAAAAAGTTGAAATTATATATAAGAACCTGACTATTTATATATTGAGGAAGAGGGAGGGGGGGCCTCTGATAAAAAATAATCAGGTGATTAATAACACTGCCCTAAACGTGTAAATATGAATCCTTTCATAGTATCGAAATATTTAATTAACAATAAGTTCTCATCGATCTATTGTAATCGTGCATTTTACATGCTATTGTTTACAAAGAAAAAAATTGCCAATTAATTAATACATAATAATAATAGAAATAAAAAAGAAATACAAAATCAAATGCGAATAAATTAATAAAATAAGTTTATTAAACTTTACCAAATATCTCGTATAAGCCACAATTCTTATCACTCCAAAAAGAATTTGTTTCCTGCTGTTTTACTTTTTAAAAAATAATAAATTAAAAAATAATAAAAATAGTACACGCTCTCCATTATATAAAAAAGTATAAAATCCCTATTAATCCAAAAAAATTGAAATCTAAATCTTTTTTGCTATCGTTTTTTATTAAAAAAAAATCAAACTTCTTCTCAATTTTCTTCAATCAAATTATGTCTTCCGTATTCACTGCCTTTTGATTCGTCAAAACCATTAGTGGAAATGACAAGTTCCTATCTGGAACTGCTATATATCGTGTAAACAATGATGATGATGAATTTAGAGAACTCACGTACAAAGGTTTTATAGGCAATTTGGAAAATTTAATAATTGAATTTGAAAAAAATTCTATCGTCCTCATGATAAGAAGATATGTCTACTATCAAAATATTGAACATGTAAGTTTTTTTCTTACCCATTCCCTCTTTTAACATTCATAGTATTTATCTTGGTTCTCTTTAAGCTCGGCCTCATTCAAACTGTACCGCTTTCTTCCCCTCACCGTGATTCTACTTATGCTCCTGAAGACCTTCCGTATTCTTTTCCCCTTTTACTCTATACTGCTCCTGCCCTTGCTAACTTATATAAAATTAATGACGCTATTGGAAGACAAAGTTTTATGTTATCAAAAAAACTTTACAATTCTGTCACTAACCAGAAAAGTATTGAATCTGATGTAATTGTGTCTTACACCTGCAAACGGCCGTTATGATTCTCTTAAAGATAGCTTAAAAAAAAGCGTTATATCTGCTATTAAAAGATTAAAACTTAATTCCAATAGTAAGATTCCTCACATAATCTCCTCTAAAATCAAGTGGAGTTATGCCACAAATGATCCAAAATCGTCAAATCAATCTTCCATAAAATCTAAAGAATCAGATAAACAACTTGATTTAATTGAAGAGCAATATATTAGTCAAACCTCTAATAAAAGAGCAAGAACTAGTATCTTCTCTTCTTCTTCAAAATCTTCATCCAGTAAACCTTCTTTCGTGGATTTTAAAAATCTCGCGGATCAAATCCGAAGCAATGCCCCTGAACCACAAACCCCTTCTCACGAATCGTCTGCTAAAAATTAAATTAAATATAATTACAGCTCTATATATCTATTTCATATGTAATTTTTAATCGTTTTATTTGCTGAAAATATATTTTTACAATAAATAAATATAATACCTTTACATTTTGAATATGTGCTATTATTATATCTTTTTTTCTAGACGACTATTTTCTAAAATTTCCTTTTGTCATATTGCATAACCTATTTTGTTATTAATTTGATTTAAATTTTATACTAACTTATATTACCTTCTAGATTATTCTCTGCTTTTTTCTTAGATACTTACGTAACACTTGATCTAATTATTGTCTAAAATGTTTTTTTATTAAAAATAATAATAAATAATAAAAATAAAAAAACTTACTACTCTATATTCTATTCCGATTTGTATTACATTCTAAATAAATTTCATCTCCATATTTAACGTTCCAAACAGTTAATAAAAAATTTTCAAAAATCTGCATAATCTCACTATAAATAATATTCCAATTTAAATTACAAACCGGTAAAATTCCGTTCCCAAATCTGTTTCTGCATTTAAAAAGTTAAATAAAAAAAATTTTTAACTTCCTCTTATTTTTCTATAAATATGCTCTATTCTCCTACTTCTCTTCCTAATTCTCTCAATCGATAAACCATTTTTCTCATCTGCTTTTACGTAATAAAATTGCTCTACATTATGCCTAACTACGAAATTTGTACTTTTCCTTTAATTACCTTTTCTTCAAATAACCATCGTACTACTAATTCAATCCCGACTTTCAAGATGAAAACTTATTTAATTTTTACCATTTTAGATCTGAAATAAATCAAAATTTATCAAATGCTCCTATTCCTAACAATACATGATTTTTCTCGAATTCTATCTTACCTTTGCATTGTGAAACTGTTCCTTTCTCTCTAAGACAAGATCTTTACCGTCTACTAACAGAATTCCAAACTAAAATATTAGTTGATTACCCTTCCATTCCTTGTGCCTACTGTTCAATGCTTATGATGAAATCCTCTACTCAGTGGATTCCTCATGATCAAACTGAAGAATATCCTTTACCTTATATCTTCAACATCCCTGTACATACTCGTATAAATAATCGAAATACTACTCAAGTCGCAGTCTGTAGTGGATGTAAAAAACAATCCACTAGATGTTATCTGCCTATATTAACTCCTATCCCATCAGAAATCCATAATGTTCCGATGTCCTATAGAAAATACCTCTCACCAGTTCATATGAACTGCTCATTAGGACACTCACCTGGCACGAACCACTATACCAATTACCAATATCTTGAAGGATCAATAGGCATAACTCATAACTACAGATCTTTACAAATATACTCAGGTTCTATTGGCGCCTATCTAAATACCAATGAACCTCCGTCTTGGTTTCATCTCTCTTTGATCCCAGCCTCTAATTGGTTAAAACAAAACAATATCCTAATTCAAAAATATCACCTCGATTTAATATCTACCCCTCCTACTCCGATATCTTTTGTCCCTGTACCCTTACCTTTAGCAAGACAATCTCTTAACAATTTCTCTTCTCATAGCCTCCATCGTACTAGCCTTCCTAACGAGACTCCTCACCCTCCTGATTTGGTACAGTGCACGACACTTAAAGGCTACACAAATTTCAAAGGCTAATAATTTTTAATCTAAAAATAATACAAAAAAAAAAAGCCGTTAATTTGTAGCTAACCTAATTTACTATAACTTATCGGCTTTATTTTTTAAAAAATTATAGTACTTTGTAAAGTTATATAGTCTTAAAAACATAGTATTTTCATATGAAATCTATAAAATCGATCAAAAATGGGACAAATGACTGACTGTATCCGACAATTTGATTGGTGAGATTGGAAATTAAAATCACGTGTCGATTATCATGCATAAAAAAAAAAAAAAAAAAAAAA
>QKWP01003051.1:0-10095 GCA_003550325.1 Gigaspora rosea | reverse complement strand
GGATGAAGCATCATCTGTTACAACATATGAAGAAATGGCGTCTTCAGTGAATGAAGCTTCATCTGTCACGGTGTATGAAGGAATCAGCCAACTTCAGGAATACTTAATGAAGAATGGGCGTACCATTTCGGCCTTTGAGTATAATGAGCGTCGGGCAGTTTATGAGTACCTTGTATTGTTGGAAGACGGATATGGAAAGGAGAAAGCAAGTCAGGAAGCTGCGTATAAGACCTATATCACACCAAAACCTTATACTGCTAGAAGGATTCGTTCTCTAGCAAAATATTATTTGTGTTATGGAACCTTTCGATTTTCACGCCGCGGCAAACATCAAAAACACAAACGACTTGTTGATGACGAAGACATTGCAATGCAATGTAAACGTTTGATACGACAAAATTCTTGGGTAAATGGAATCGATTCATCTGAGTTCCGAGAATATGTCAACAATGATATTCTTCCAAAACATACTGGAGGAACAAAAAAAACAATCTGCCTACGAACAGCTGAAAGGTGGTTGAATATCCTGGGGCTCCAATTCAGGTCATATCGAAAGGTATGTATTACGATGGACATGAACGAGATGATGTGGTTGCGTATCGAAAAAAGTTCTTAGAGGAAATGAAAGGCTTAGAAAGTCGAATGACGAGGTATGAATTTAAATAATGTGGGTCTTTGCTAACAAAATGACCCTTCAGGACATAGTCCCGAAGGGTCATTTTGTTAGCAAAGATCTCATGTGTATGTTTTAAGTAAATTTGAAGATTGATCTAAAACAAAAACTTTTTATCATATCAGGTATGAAGGTGAAACAATGGAAAAAATTCCACCAGTGCTCAAAGCAAATGAACGAGAATTAATCCTTGTAACGCATGATGAATGTGTTTTTTATTCGAATGATGGGAAAAGAGGCATTTGGGTGCCAGACGGGAATATGCCGTTGCGAAAGAAAGGGAATGGAAGATCGATTATGGTGAGTGAATTTCTTTTAGAAGAGTGTAGCCGGTTGAAATTAAGCGAAGAGGAGATAAGAATGCACCCGAATGTTCCTACAGAGGCGCGCTGCTATTTAATGCCTGGTAAAAACCAAGAAGGTTTTTGGACAATTGATAATTTACTAGAGCAAGTTAGGGATAAAGCGATCCCTATCTTTGAAGCCAAATTTCCGAATGCAATAGCTGTCTTTGCCTTCGACAACAGCACAAACCATGCAGCATACGCAGAAGATGCTCTTATCGCCGCGAGAATGAATCTAAAAGCCGGGGAGAACCAACTGATGTTATGATCAACAACTTTTGTTGGGGCTAATGGACAGCGGAAAACTCAACATATGGTATTCGACGAAGACTATGTATTTGAGGATGACGACGATTACGATGAAACTATGCGAGGAAAACCAAAAGGTATTAAAGTAGTATTAAAAGAAAGAAGAGGGCTTTGGAAAGATGGGTTGCTTTTAGAATGTAAGCCATGTAAGGGTAAGGAATTTTCAGGTAATTCGCGGATAGACTGTTGTGCAAGAAAAATCATGGCTTCTCAGCCTGATTTTATTGCACAAAAGTCAGCTGTTGTAGAATTAATAGAAGGTGCTGGTCATTTTTGTATTTTCTATCCGAAGTTTCATTGCGAACTTAATTTCATCGAAATGTATTGGGGGGCTGCTAAGAACTATACGAGAAATCATTGTAATTACACTTGGACTGGTTTGCAAGAAACTGTTCTACAAGCGCTTGATTCAGTCGATTTCATTACGATTAGAAAATTTGCACAAAAATCGTGGAGATATATGGAATTATATCGTGAGGGATTGACTGGAAAGTTGGCAGAATATGCTTGCAAAAAATTTAAGTCGCATAGGCGGATACTGAAAAGTGAGTTGGCCCAGTTCATACTTGAAAATAGTGAAAAACACACGAAAGATAATGAAGGTCATAATTGTGAAAAACGAAAATATTGTATAATTGACCAATTAATATTAATGAATTTTTCTTTTTTTTTTTTTGATAAATAGTTTTGGAATAGTCGTCTGGTTCATCTTAACGTGGCCCTTTCCGGTCACTAATCGGTTTAATTTGGTCTCCGGTCCTCTTTATGAGTGGATTTTTAAAGCTTTAAAAAAATTTTTTTTTCTTAAAAAAAAAAATTTTTAAACTTTTTCTTTAAAATTTTTTTTTTTAAATTTTAAATTTTCTTTGCACGTATGACTTACAAATAATGATCAAGAAAGAACAATGTTTCAATATGAGACGAAAAGTTGAAGATGTGTCTTTCGGCTCAGACCCTGACGATCAAATGGGAGTTATTATTTTTTTTTTTTTTAAATTTTAAAATTTTTTTTTAAAATTTAAATTTTTTTTTTAAATTGGGATTTTTTTTCTTTTTTTAAATTCAACTGCAAGTTGCGAATATGCAAATGTGCTGATTGTGAAATCTTTAAAAATTTTTGATAAATTTATATGAGAAAAATAATAAAGAAATAGGGGACCTATATAATTGTGTGCTTAACTTTTCCGGCTGTTAATTCCTTGCTTTATGATCACATGCCAATGCCGTATAGAATGTGTGTGTGCGCATATGATATGTACTCCACGTACGTACGTGCATATGTTAGGGTGTCCAGAATCATGCGATGCAATAGGGTAAATTATGCGATGCAACTAAGCTCAATTATGCAATGGATGCGAATTATGCGATTTTAATTGCTCACGGGATCTTTCAGAAATTGATCAAAAAATTTATCTTCGTCGAATCACTCATCTACCAATCAAAGTTTATACACACGATTTATGCCTTTTTTTCAAATTATGCGAAGCATGTGTGATGCGTAAAAATAGTAAATTATGCGCATATCGAGCATCGCGACACCCTAGCGTATGTACATACACGTGTAATCGAATGTTTAGTATGTTATTCCGGGACATATGATTGGTCATGTCACGTGAGATACTATAAAGTTCGAAAAGTATGCATAAATCGGCGTTTTGGCACATTTTAGTTTTGGGTTCTAAAATAGGACAATGTAGCCTTTAAGTGTCGCGCACTGTAATAAAATGCTAATTAATTGTATAATTTAAAATTCACGCAAAATTATAGTTACGAGCGTTAATGCGCCTCCTAAAATAGTATGCGATACTTATTACTTGGAAACAGGTTTATTAAAAATTCAATTTGTCTCGTCATTAGTATATGCTATATAAAAAACTCTTTCCGCTAATCCCCATTTTCGAAATTGGAATAAACAAAAATTCGACAAGAAACGTCATCTAAGACTAAAAAGTCAATAGTAAAACTTAAAAGCACCTCTAAACAAAGAGAAAGAGGACTAAAATTTATCTAGAGTTTACTAGAAACAAAAGGTGGAAGAATAGTGCTTTACAATACAAACTCTAAGAACTAAATTTTTCGAAAAGTTTTTACAAAAATTTGAAGAAATCACTAAAACCCTGTATCGCAGATTACTTCCAGAACGCGTAAACATACAGGTATTACAAATTGAAACAAACAAACAAACAATCAAGTCGACTAATAGTAAACAGACCAAAAAGGAGATAGCACGTGTTTGTTTATATCTATACCGAATACAAAAATAGCACAGAGATAACCCGGGTACAAAGACTATCAATGAACTTCAATCAGGTCCCAAACTGGAAGATCAAGTACTTAAAAGGAGAGTGCCAAGCCTTGAGGCTAGGAGTGCGAGCAACAATAGAGTATTTAAGGAAACACTGTACAAGAACGCAGGTCATAGACTCAGAAATTGCAGAGGCAATACAAACAATATCAGCAGAAGAAATTTGTATTATTAGACAACTTTTGGAGTACTACCCAAAAATTTCGGGAAAACAATTAAAAGAAATTCAAAAAGCGGATTCAAGTAGTAAATTAAAGGAAGAATCAGAAGAGAAGAAAAAACAAAGAAGAGTGGAAGCACTCTTACTAGTGGAGTGCGGTGCAAGTGACTATGGTACACAGGAAATAGAGAACACCTTAAGAGGAGAAAAAAGAAATTAGAGAAGTTTCAGAGGAAGAGGTTTTAGGCGAAAAGGCCAATAAGGAGTTAATAGAAATGGAAAAAGAGCTAGTAGAAAAAGAGGAAAAAAAACAATCAAGATGGATGCAGATAGATACAGAAAAAGAATTGAAAAAAGAGGATAAAGGAGAGGAGACGGAAAATTTAGAAACGTATACCCTATGGGATCTATCACCTAATTTTAACAATTGCCGAATCAAGACTCTAATAAGACGCTATAGTAAAGTGTCAAATATCATTTGAATTAGTAGTAGTTTCAAAAAAAGGGCAATAGTCAGTATGGCAATAAAAGATGTAAAAAGTAAGCACATTCTAGATGAGACATGGTCCTTACCAANACCGAATACAAAAATAGCACAGAGATAACCCGGGTACAAAGACTATCAATGAACTTCAATTAGGTTCCAGACTGGAAGATCAAGTACTTAAAAGGAGGGTGCCAAGCCTTGAGGCTAGGAGTGCAAGCAACAATAGAGTATTTAAGGAAACACTGTACAAGAACGCAGGTCATAGACTCAGAAATTGCAGAGGCAATACAAACAATATCAGCAGAAGAAATTTGTATTATTAGACAACTTTTGGAGTACTACCCAAAAATTTCGGGAAAACAATTAAAAGAAATTCAAAAAGCGGATTCAAGTAGTAAATTAAAGGAAGAATCAGAAGAGAAGAAAAAACAAAGAAGAGTGGAAGCACTCTTACTAGTGGAGTGCGGTGCAAGTGACTATGGTACACAGGAAATAGAGAACACCTTAAGAGGAGAAAAAAGAAATTAGAGAAGTTTCAGAGGAAGAGGTTTTAGGCGAAAAGGCCAATAAGGAGTTAATAGAAATGGAAAAAGAGCTAGTAGAAAAAGAGGAAAAAAAACAATCAAGATGGATGCAGATAGATACAGAAAAAGAATTGAAAAAAGAGGATAAAGGAGAGGAGACGGAAAATTTAGAAACGTATACCCTATGGGATCTATCACCTAATTTTAACAATTGCCGAATCAAGACTCTAATAAGACGCTATAGTAAAGTGTCAAATATCATTTGAATTAGTAGTAGTTTCAAAAAAAGGGCAATAGTCAGTATGGCAATAAAAGATGTAAAAAGTAAGCACATTCTAGATGAGACATGGTCCTTACCAATAGGAAGAAAACTTATTAGGGTTTTCCAAGGGGACAGCAAAGAAGAAGTTTTAACGAATAGAAAAAAATTCAGGCTGATAATAGAGGGCATACCTAAAGATACAGTAGAGGTCTTGTTATTCTGTCAGTTGAAGCAAGTTAAGGCAAAGTCGGTCTTTATTCTATTTAACAATAATCGAAATCCCAGAAGTTCAGCTTTCGTCTATTTTAACAACTAAGAGGACATGATCAAGGCTTTTAATACAAAAATCAATTATGGTAATACACTTCTTTTTTGGAGGGATATGGCAAGAGGGAACAGAGTAGAAAAGCAGAATATACTTACAGAAAAGAGAAATAGAGATAATCCATACCTAGAAGATAAGAATTGGAAAAGAGCGAGTTGTGAAGAAAATAAAGTATTGTTCAAAAATAACCAGAAGACCATGTTAAGGTTCAACAAGAAGGATGTTGCACACAATAAATAAATTGAAACTACGGAACACCGAGGTCAAAGGAACTTTCATAAAGAAGAGAAAAGAAATAGTGGCAAGAAGAAAAAAGGAACAGCATATAGTAAAACACTTGAGGGAAAGTTGGAAGAAATCCTACAGCATCTGGAGAAAATAGAAGCGAGCAGCTCAGGAGCAGACAGAGGAGATATACAAAGAGAAAGAGGGGTGCCCAAATGCTCCTGAAAGTTGCAAAAGTTGTGCAAAAGAGACAGTTGGCAGTAGGGTATTGGCTGCCTCTACAAAGAAGCCAACTACAGAACAATCAGCCAAAAGGTCCGGGGAATCTAAGAGATACATATGGAAAAAATGGTAGAGAGCTTAAGGGGAAAAGAGTTAGAGAAAATGAGTTAAGAAATCAAGAAGAAGATAAGGAGAACAGAAAAGGAAATGTTAAAAAACGGTCAAAAAAAGACAATCAGATGGAAAAATTAGGAGTTGAAAAGGAAGAAAAGGTTTCATTAATAGAACAGATTAAACGACAGTAAGAAATTGGAATTAGAATAGTTTGCCATAACATTAATGGTTTAAAAAGCAATGGGCTCAAATTGGAGGCACTTGAGATTTGGGCAAAGGAAAACTGCATAGACATAGTAGGAATTGCAGAAACAAATATAACAGAAAAAGAAGGCTTCTTTTTATTGAAGAATTCTGAGATTTACAAAGCATACTGGACGGAGACTGATCAGAAAAAGAAGAAAGGATCGGGAGTAGGCCTACTCATCTCGGAAAAGTGGATTAAGCATTTGGGCCTAGTTAAAAGATTCAGCAACTATACTATTATAGCAAGTTTTTTCTTTAAACAACTGGAACTAGTTGTCATGATGATTTATCTGCCATCTAATAATAAATGCCAAAAAAAAGAAATTCAGCAAGAAATAATAAGGAGCTATACGAATAGAAATCATCAGACAGAGTTTATTTTTATGGGAGATTTTAACACGATAATGAACGACAAAGCAGGTCCAGAGTCTGGAAAAAGGAAAAAGTCAGAGAAGTCACTTCCAATCGTGAAATGGTTCGAGAGACAGGGTTGTTACGATATATATAGAACATTGAGCCCCCATGGTAAAGACTACACATGGTCACGAGGAGATTTGAAAACAAGAATAGATTATATTTGGGTTACAGAGAAGTTGGCAATGGAGCTAAAGGAGGCGAAAGTGGAGGACATGACTGTTTATACCGGAAGTGATCATAATTCTCCAGTGGCAGAGATAAAGCTAAAGCATTTAACATCTAATTATAGTAAAGCTGCAGCAAAGAAAAAAGGTTTTACAAGATCAGTCTTTTTGTATAAAGAGGCAAAACAGGAAGACTGGGAGAACTATAAAATTGAGCTAAACAAGAGGATAGTTAGAGCAGAGTCAATAAAGAAATGGATAATTGACCTCAATTCAATAGTTGAAAACGAAATAGAAGGGGCCCTGGACTCAATGTGGGAGACGATAGAGAAAAGTATTTTGGAAACAGCGATGAAGCACATTCCAAAAAAGAAAATATGCAACACAAAAAGCTTCAAAATTAATAGGAAGAGACCAAGATTGGATAAAATAATAGTAGAGCTAAGTAGATGGGTAAAGTACGCTAAGAAGAAAGTAGGTAACGAGGTCATGAAAGAGGAAAAAGAGGATTTCGAGAAATTTAGAGAGTATATCAAGAAGAAATACCAGGTGGAACTAGAGAATATAGGCAATAAGTAGGAAGAAAAGAATGTAGAAGACTTAAGAGGATGGTGGAAGATCCTTTTTATCAAAAATTTGGAAAGAGTAGAGAGAGAAAAACTGAAGCAAATTAAGGAAAACATAGAGAAGCGTTGTCAGATAATAGACGGTGACCAAAGAAGAATGTTAGCAAGTTTACTAGAAAAGCATTTAAGTGCGCTATAATAGATAAAATAATAGAGAGCTCAAACAACTCTAGAACATTAATTAGTTAACCGTTGCAGGTGAAAGAAAAGACAATAGATTTCTTCCAGAGACAATTTAGAAAAAGGGGCTTCGAAACTAAAGCCTTGGGAAAAGAATGGTCACAGGTATATCAACCCCTGAAGAGGGTCCATGAAAGCTGGTTCGAGTCACTTGACAACGATATCGAAGAGGAAGAGTGTGAGGATATGTTAAAAGACTTAAAGAACAACAAGGCCCCAGGCATTTCAGGGATAACGTACACTTTAATTAAAGCAACAGACATCGAAACTCAGAAGGTCTCTAGGAAGTTTGCGAGCCTCTGTATATATTTTGAAAAAATCACTTTCAAATGGAAAATATCGCAAATATACCCAATACCGAAGGATATGGACTGGGGTTTCGATCTCGGAAATGTAAGACCAATTGCGCTTCTAAAAACATTTCGAAAGTGTACAACAAAAATCAATACAAAGAGACTGTCACACATCATCCAAAAGAATGATATACTCAGGGGACCTAACTTTGCTGGTTTAACAGGGGTTTACAGAAACACCGGTGCATATAATTAATGGGATAATGGAAGACTCAAAAGAAAACAATAAAGAACTGTAGCTGGTACTGCAGGACATGAAGAAGGCCTTCGACTCGGTCTCTCTTGAAGCGTTAGATCTGGCTTTGGCAAGGCTCAAGCTGCCAGAAAAGCATAGGTTTTTTATAACAAACCTTTTTTACAAAAGAAGGTCGAAAGTGATTACAGCATTAGGTTGTACAGACAGTTTTGTAATAGAAGATGGTATTGAGCAGGGTGAATCAATCTCGCTGCTAGTTTGGCGAATTTTCTACAACCCGCTCTTGGAGCATATTCAAAGTGATCTGAGCCTAGGATACAAGATGGTTGTAAAGGTCCCTTACAACCTTAAGATGAATAGCTCTTTGGTGCAAGAACAAAGACAAAGTGTAGTAGCTTTCGCAGATGATACGATATGGATCGCCTCATCTAAAGAGCAAATGGAGAGAACTATTCAAATTGCGGAAGAATTTTTTAAACTTAATGATATCCAAATAAACGCGAAAAAATCCAAGTTAATAGTCTGCAATTCAAAAGTAAAAAAAGAAGAAAGAAACATTATCCTAGGCGGCGAAACAGTCGAAGAAGAAGAGGATAACAAAATAGTCAGGTTTTTTGGAATTTGGCTAAATTGTAAACTCAAAGAATCGTTGGTCAAGGCAAGGGCTAAAGAAATAGTTAGATCAACGGTGCAGCAACTAAGTAAAAAAAGGATAACACTAAGTCAAATAGCATATATGAACAATATGTGCATTCTTCCAAAACTGTGTTACCTCCTTCAAACAGTCAAGATTTCAACAAAAGCTATAGAACAAATCCATACACCACTTCTGCAATTAGCCAAAAATAAAGCAGGACTACAAGTAACAGAGAGCAGAGCCATGATAAGCCACAAGGATATAGGAAACTGCAAACAATTAAAGAAGGAACTATTTAACAAACAAGCAATAAGTTTGTATCATAGACTAAACGAAAAGGGAGCAGTTGAAGTGGTGACAGATATTCGTATCAACCAAGGTTTCTTGCTAGCCGGTATATCAAAAGGAAGCGGCATTAATGAATGCGAGAACATTGCAACAAAGGTCTGGAAACATAACTTGGCATGTCTAGTCCTAGCAAGATTGAACACGATGCAGCTTAGTTTCAAACCAGACCAAAAGGATTGGGGGCTAATAGAAAATGCCAAAGAATTGCATCAGTCCTAGGGAAGAACTTCACGTTTGAATGCGCAAAAACACTTAGGGACCAGAATCTCTATTTCACACAACAATTACTAGACATCCAGGGAAGGAGAATGCTGACATGGCACCAGCTCAGATCGAATAGAAGTCTATCATGCAAAGGCAGGAAAGCAAAGTGTTTATGTTAGTAGAGAAGGAGCTCCTAAAAGAAGAGAGAAGTAGAGAGGTGAAAGAAGAGTTCGTAGCAGGGCCTGTAAATAAATTGGCTATGAAAGTGAAACTCAGATCGGTAGAAAATGACCAGAGGAAAAAGCAATGGTTATTAGTTGCTAAGGAAAACAGCTGTTCGGATATAAGACGTGTAGTTAGGAAAGAGCAAGAGACAATCCTTACGGAGCATTGGGTACAAGAGTCACAAAATGAAACAACAGAGATGATATTAGAGAGATGTGAAAGTTGCAATCAGAATAGGTTAGAGACGTTTCAATTGTGCGAAGAGCAGACTGAAAGGAGTGATGTAGTAGGAGTGTTGCCGACTAGACCGCACGGAAATGGTAAAAGGAAATTAGATTTAAATGTAGGCGCAATATTAAGGTGGGGAAAAAGGAGGGAAGTTGAGGATGATGATAAGTTAGAACTTCCACAAAGGTTGGAAGAGGTACAAGATTTAGGAATAGAGATTATTAGAAACCAGAAACTTAGTTTAGAATTAGAAGAATTATTAATGATTAGGAAATATAGAAAAAATAGATTAGAGAATAGGAAAAACTTAGTATTTTTTAT
>QKWP01003050.1:23092-37646 GCA_003550325.1 Gigaspora rosea | reverse complement strand
TAAGCGTCGCTAAGCGTCGTTAAGCGTCACTAAGCGTCGTTAAGCGTCGCTAAGCGTCATTAAGCGTCGCTAAGCGTCATTGAGTGTCATTGCACATCAATTTCGCATATCACTATTACTAAATACAGTTATTACAAAATTTCCTTATTAAGTTCTAATTTTCAAACTAATTTCTACCAACATTAAAACCTATTCTATAACAATACGATGATTGTCATGTGCTCCGAACCAGGGCCAATGATTTCTGCGGTGCTATATCTAATTCTTTGATAAAATGTGCTCAAATTCGAGCGAGCTTTATTGATAAAAACCAGTATCGAGGTTCAAACCTTGTAATAGCATGTGAAACCATCGTTATTGTATCCGTCAAATAATAAGATTCGAATTATTACAGTAATAGTTTTACAAACTATTACATGAAATTTTAAGCCCCGTTAAAGTAAATCATTGCTAGACTTTTTAGCGATTCTTTAGATAAGCTTTGCCTGTTATTATCCAAGATTGTTTTATATAATGAAAAGCTATGTTTAATACTACAGCTTGAAAAAGAAATGATTAATGATACCATGGTAATGGTACTGATAATATTTGAGTTTTTTAGTACCGTATTTGCACGTAATAACGCGCAGGGGTGAAATTAGAAATTCAGCCTAAATTAAGCTTAATTCAGGCCAAGACTCTAAATAATGCCCGGCCGCTATTACGCGCAAATACAGTAATCAATAGCTAATACAATAATAACACTACAGATAACTCAAAATCTTCAAATTCTGTGCGTTTCTGCGGTGACAATACTAAATTCTGTGACTTAAGCACAATTCTGTGAATTCTGCTGTGATATGTGAAACATAAAATATCATCGGCCCTGCTCCCGACACACATTAGCCTAGTAAAGGTAATGTTATTAATGTTAGCAATAGAATAATTTAGATCCAGTTTCATAGCTATGCTATACATAGCATTATATGATAGTATGAGATAACATCACTTTTGTACAGTGATAATTTTTTTGACCAGAGAATGCTCCTTCGTGACATTTTCTGAATAATCAAAAAAATTATCGTACCCAATGTGATGTATCTTAGAGCTACTATGCTATATTGGTATTTTTATTTTTAAAATCCTTTAATTCATATAGTGCAATATAATATAAGTATAGATAACATATGCATCATAAGTTATGTAAACTCATGATCATTAGTGGATATGCTACAGTATATAATATAAAATTCTGATGGCTCAAGCATATTATAACCCGACATTGGCAGTTTTTCTATTAATATTGTGTGAAAATTTTTCAATTGAAGTTTATTATATTTGTGTCTTAGTATTCAATTCTTATTCTGTGGTGCAATTTACTTTATACTTCACCAAATATCAAATAATTCATAAATTTTAATTGATTATATAGTTCTCAACACCGGTTTAATTACAGCGGTTTAATTACTGACATAATTACTAAACTTTGTTCATTATTTTATTTATCAAGTAATTATAATATATGCTAGATTTCCAGATATTAGAATAATATAAAACTAATTTGGCCCAAATTTAAAATCAAATTATAATAATCGTTTAGCCCTTTAAATTTGTCCTACATGTATATGTATAAATTTATTTTTAAATATTTAATTGGTTTTTTCGCATCGCACCATAAGATCTGGTGTAATGTGAAATCATATAAATAAATAAATTCGTTAGTTCAGTAGTTTAGGGTTAGGGTGAGGGTTAGGTTAGGATCAGGGTAGCGTGCTTTAGCAACGTAAGGAATTTTTTTGTTAGTGCATTTCATAAGCATTATGGACGATTTTTGAGATATCACATCACACCTGATCCTGCATTCTTATTGGTTGATAAGGGGTAGCGATACATTATAATTATGCATCAAATTTAAATTATTAAGCATTTTAGTTAGATATTACTTGGTAGATATTATTTAATATAGATTTTGTTATATATATTTAATGTGTTCTATATATATATATATATATATAGTAGTATATAATTTTGTATAATTTGTTCCGGACATTAACAGATTCTGTTAAACTAGTAAATAGTGGATGCATACAACCCAATGCAAAATAATAATCAGAATCTCAAAATGTTTACACTGCAATTAAAGATAAACTTTCTAAAGCCGCATTTTTTAATGGTTAAGATTTTCATAGTTATCAATTATAGTTATTAATTAAATTTTGGAGTTTTTTGTTCTTAGTAACTGATTTATTTATTTATTTCGCGTATAATCAATTAATTTTTTAACAAAGTTAATTGATAATTTTACATATCAACAATATTTTAATTTAATCAATAGAAATACTGGGGTTTACTAATTTCTGAATCTTGATGGGCTTTGAAGTATACATATATTGTGGATGAATTTGTTCGATTGACACTGGCTTATTCATGTCAGATTCCAAGAATTGTTTCTTAATTTCTGTTTCGAGCCAATTCTTAATTTCTTTCTTAATTTTGCTTGCAGTAGGTCTTTTTTGAAAATCTGAATCCATGCATCGTTCAGCTAATTTTATATAAAAATCAGGTGTCCCTAACACACATTTTGGCCGTTCTCCGCAGCAAATCCTTAACGAAAGGTTAATATCAAATGGTTCACCATCAAATAGTCTTTTTCCAGTTATTTCCGTCATGATGACACCAAAACTATAGATATCTGATGCTTGTGTAAACGGGTTTCCCTGTAAAACTTTTGGTGCAACATATGGCAAAACACTATAAATTTCATCTTGTTTTTTGTTTGCTAATATTATTAAACCTAAATCAGAAATATATGCATTATTATGATTATCTATTAAGATATTGCCGCTATAAAGATCTTGATGAATAAACCCTTTAGAATGAATTGCTTCAAGATTAATTATGATGGAATTTAAAAGTTCAATTTTTTCTTTCCATGTCATTAAAACAGTAATAATTTTAAAATTACTGTATAAAGAACCATTATTAGCATATTCCAATACAAGAGCATATTCTTTAGTGACTTGATTTAGTGACAATCCATAGAGTTTTATAAATGATGGATTTTTCAAACCAATTTCGCAATATTTCTTTATCTAAATAAAATTTTTTTTTTTTTAGTAAATATAATTATCAAATCATAAAATATTTTTATTATTACCTCGTGTATGTATTCTTGATTATGAATTAACTTGAGAGCTACATATAGATTTTGATGTTGATGATTCCATTGAGCTTTATAAATTGTTGAGAATCTACCCTTTCCAATTTCTTTAACATCCTTAAATTCATTATAGTCAATTAATGACAAATGATAATTGTTTTTTATTACACGTAGTCCTTTAATGCTTCCTCGTTTAGCAGATTCAAGATAATATTTGAATGCTTTATTTTCATCTTTTTCAATTCCAATTCCATGTTGATAACAATGACCGAGATGAAATAATCCATCAGCATTTCCTAACTTAGCAGATTTTTTATAATTAATGAATGCATTGTATTCATCTTTTTCAACTCCAATTCCACGTTTGTAACAATAACCAAGATTTTCTAGCCCATCAGTATTTCCTAACTCAGCCGATTTTTGATAATAAATAAATGCATTATTGTTATCTTTTTTGACTCCAATTCCAAGTTTATAACAACGACCAAGATTAAATAATCCATCAGCATTTCCTAACTTAGCCAATTTTTGATACAAGTTGAAAAGCCTATCAGTAGATTCATCAGAGTAGTAATATTTAATAGATAATTCGATTGAAAATAAAATGTATACATTTTATAAATAAATTATATACTTACTTTCTGATAATTTAACATGTAAGTGAAAGAGTAGAAAAGTAATTTTTAATAGAGAATTCTATCGACTACAAGATGTGTACATTGTTTTTTTAAAAAAACTATATACTTACTCACTGGTAATTTAGCACGCAAGTGAAAGAACAAAGAAGTAATACTTAATAGAGAATTCTATTGACGATAAAATGTGAACTTTGTTTTTTTTTTTTTGAATAAATTATATACTTACTTTCTGATAATTTAACATGAATAAAGAAGTAACATTTAATAGAGAATTCGATTGAGAATAAAATGTGACTTTGCATTTGAATAAACTATATACTTACTCCCTAGTAATTTAACATGTAAGTGAAAGAGCAAAGTAATATTTAGTAGAGAATTCTATTGACAATAAAATGTGTACATTGTTTTTTGAATAAACTATATACTTACTTCCTGGTAATTTAATACGTAAGTGAAATAACAAAGAAGTAATATTTAACAGAGAATTCGATTGAGAATAAAATGTGCACATTTTATAAATTAACTATAATTACCGTCTTGTAATAAGTAAAAGAACAAAGAAGTAATATTTAATAGAGAATTCTATTGACGATAAAATGTGTACTTTGTTTTTTGAATAAACTATATACTTACTTTCTGGTAATTTAACACGTAAGTGAAAGAACAAAAGTAAATATTTAATAGAGAATTCTA
The DNA here is from genome assembly GCA_003550325.1 of Gigaspora rosea. Lineage (NCBI taxonomy): Eukaryota > Fungi > Glomeromycota > Glomeromycetes > Diversisporales > Gigasporaceae > Gigaspora > Gigaspora rosea. The sequence continues at coordinate 33,176 of QKWP01003050.1, read as the reverse complement.
TTGACGATAAATTGTGTACTTTGTTTTTTTGAATAAATTTTATACTTACCCAGGACTAGTAATTTAACACGTAAGTGAAAGAACAAAGAAGTAATATTTAATAGGGAATTCTATTGACGATAAAATGTGTACTTTGTTTTTTGAATAAGCTATATACTACTGCCTGGTAATTTAACACGTAAGTGAAAAACAAAGAAGTAATATTTAACAGAGAATTCGATTAAAAATAAAATGTGTATGTTTTTTGAATATACTTACTTCCTGATAATTTAACACGCAGGTGAAAGAACAAAGAAGTAATATTTAATAGAGAATTCTATTGACGATAAAATGTGTACTTTGTTTTTTGAATAAACTTACGTGCTAGTAATTTAACATGTAGGTGAAAGAACAAAGAAGTAATATTTAATAGAGAATTCTATTGACGATAAAATGTGTACTTTGTTTTTTGAATAAACTATAATTACCGTCTTGTAATTTAACACGTAAGTGAAAGAATAAAGAAGTAATATTTAATAGAGAATTCTATTGACGATAAAGTGTGTACTTTGTTTTTTGAATAAACTATATACTTACGCCCTAGTAATTTAATTTAACACGTAAGTGAAAGAACAAAGAAGCAATATTTAATAGAGAATTTTACTGATTAATAAACTATACTTACATTCTGGTAGAGATATTTAATACGTAGGTAAAGATTGGTATTCCTAGAGATATGCCTTATACTAGGATAATGCAGTAATGCACAGCGAAGCGCAATAACAACTAAGATCAGCATGGGGAATTTATCATTTTTCGGAAATATACGGTTTATCATAGCCAATCAAAAACCATCATAACATAAACACATGACCTCACTTTTAGATATTCGTTAAACAAGACAGCTACAATAGCAAGTGTAGTCCGTATATTATAATTTCTTAAAAGAATCGCGTTGTAGAAGAATCATATAAGCAACAACAGCAACTTTTACAACTGTATAAATGTTATTTAAAAAAATTTTTTTAATAACAAGTTACGTAACCTCCAATAGCACTCTATACGACTAATAAAACTATACTACAGTATTATTACATATAAAATGAATTTATTAAATTAACTATCTCCTAATTATGCATAGCTCTTAAAAGAACACCTGTAAAATTTATAGAGTTAATAATACTCCAACTCTTGTGTAACGTCGATCCCGGAAATTGATTCGATAAGATCTAATTTCATTTTTTTGATGCAACACAAACAGTGTTTAAAATCTATATGCGGAATTCTGCGGAACGCAGATTGAAAGTTAATTCCGCAAGCAAAAAACTTTTAAAATCTGCTAAAAAACGGCTAATTTGCAAATATATGCCCTGCTAAAATCCACATATACTGATATACTCTTTAATAATCAATTTTAACCCTAAACCCTAACCCAACCCTAAAAAAAAAGCGGACAAAATTAATCCCAAAAAATTTTTAAAAAATTTGTATCAAAATAGATCGAAATTTCAGCATCAGCTGCAACAATTATTATTTTACGAATCACATCACTATGTGCAAGAATTTTAAAACTAAGATGGATTATCAAATGAAAAATTTTAATTATGCGTATTGTGACGATTAAGAGCTCGCTATTCTTGAATAACGTCGTATTTTATATAAACCTGCCACATTTCCTATATATTAAAATTATCATAACAAACGAAATTATCAAACAACTTCGAATATGACCACCACATTTTATATAACTACCTCTTGGTACTGCCTCTTGGCTAATTCTTATTTGTCACTTTATTGTACCTTTGTTAGGGTCTGACTTGTTCTTTAATATATTTAAAGATTCTATAAATGTTATATCTATTTTCTTTCTTAATTCCGATCTATTATGAAAAAAACTTTATTTGAATATACTTACATTGACTATGCACCTGTTAACACACAAATTACATATTAGTATTAGATACACTAATAAAAAGGTTTCTTGCAACATTTAGTGTAAAGGAAAACTTAAATAAATCTATAATCTTAAGATTTTTAAATGTTAAATGCTGTATCATACATAAGAAGTCGTTTATATATCATTTTTTATGTACTTTGTTCAGATGTGGAATTTTTAATTTTATGACTAAAAAATATAATATTTGAGCATTGAAATAAAAACTTATAGATTATAGATTTATGTAAAAGGAATATGAAATGTTCTAAATTAAATGGTGTGCCATTAAAGTAAGTCTTCGGAAAATTTTTAGCAGTCATAACCAAGATTAGAAAGTTCTTTGATGAAACTGATTGTATTTTTTTTTCAAATTTGCTAAAGATTTATATATTGTTTCTTATGCAGCTTTTGAACTTTTTAAATAAAATATTTCATCTGCCTAATTGATCACTCAGTTCATTTTCCTACATCCCGAGAAGCAGTAGGAAAATGAACATAGATATTGTACCAGATGACGTGTGATATAGTTAATTACTGGATACAGTAATTTGAAAACTTGATAACTAATCCAATAATTATTAAAGCGTTAAATTATGAATCTATCTTTAGCCGCAATTATTGACTTATATATTACTATTGAAGTGCACATTAATTATTACTGTAAAATATGAAATATTGTGTTGCGCGCAATATATCTGATATTTTATTGTTTCAAGATTACGCGATGTATGCTACTCACAATTTCCTTTTGTGAATCCCTTTTGTGGATTTCATGGGGTATGTAGGCAAGCAGCTTTTTTTGGTAAAAAAAAAAAAAAAAGCAATTACAGTACAATTAAAATTTGTTTAAACCCCAGACTATCCCACAACATTCACACGATCCTACTAAGTCACGTGTGGGTTGAAATGCCCACGAAAGTCCAGTATTTAGAAATATATAATAAAGTAATTCCATAATTCGTCAATGGTTTCAGTTTCAATTGGTATTTGTATCATTTTTTTGAACCATTAAGTTTACATATTTATAATTAGAACCCATTTTGTCTGGTTCGTTTAAATCATCGACTGTATCGTTTTTTGGATGTGCATTATTTTCAAAATTATCTTGATTACCTAAAGCTAATAAAGAAAATTTTTTTTTAATAATTGCAGATAAGCAAATATTGGAATATAAAGTAAAATATTCTACCAAGATAGTTGTCGTTTGATTCATCTTGATTATCTAAATAAATATTTATGTTAACAAATTAAAAATATAAATATATGATTAGGTATTAATAACATTTTTAGTTACCTTCATGATACCTATCTACGCTTATATTTTTGGTTGCATTATTAGAGGAATCCAATCGTTCATTTATTATTTATTGTGCAATTTGCTGATTATTAATATTATATTAATGCAATTTGTAATAAATTCAATAGTTGTCTTTTCTGATAGATTTTCAAGTTTTTTTTGAAATTTCATCTAATGCTGGACGCGGGTCAGGTTTAGAAGAGCGATATTTTATATAAATATTAGCATAATCAGAAGGTGTAGAGTCAATAAAATTCCCCTTATTTCGTGAAATAAGTCCGTAAAATAAGTAAAATTCTACATGTAAGCTGCCAAAGTATTACACCTAAGCTATATATCAGATATCAGACTTTTTATGTATATATTATTGGGCAAAAATTTTTGAATAATGGTAAATTTGTCGCCTCGCAGTACGTGTCAGCCAATCATTGGAATTGTCAGCTGAGCTTTAATTCAATTATTTTGTAACACATGAAAAAAAATAATACATTCATGATTATAAGAGTTTGTCAGATAACGCGTTTTATTCTGGTTTAAGACACCATGAAACAATATAATATTGCATGGCAATCATAACTGAGCTTGAAGCTGAAAGCGTTTAAGACACCATGAAACAATATAATATTGCATGGCAATCATAACTGAGCTTGAAGCTGAAAGCTCACTTAGTCGTTTTGATGTTCCAAAGTCTGCAATCAAAATTTTCTCATCATCCAATAAAATGTTTTTGGAATGCTAAAAAATTTTATTTAGAACCGAGTTAATTTGATAAAAAATTGGTGCATTTTAAAAAAAGCAGAACTTACTAGATCTTGATAAAAAAAAAATGTTCTTTTTGTGCAAATATTTTAATTTATAAGTAATTTCCTTTGCAAATTTGATGACAAAATTATATCAGATATAAAGATCATTACTTTCTTTTTGTTTTTAAATAATCTCGTAGATTACCGCCATCTGCAAATTGTAGCACAAGTATGAAAGTCTCTTGAATCTAAAGTTACTGTATTAAGCAAAATAAAGTTTATTAATAAAATATAGATTGAGCTTTAAAATTTATTTCTTTATCATATCTCTCAAAATTCCATAAAATTTGACAATGTTAGAATGATCAGTCATATATAAAAGTTCAAGCTATTTGTAGCAGTAAAAATATAATATTTAAGGATTTTGAATTATAAAATTTAATATCATATAATTAACACATTAACTTACACATGAATTGCTTATAATCAAATGACAAGTCACTTTTAATCTTTTTACTTTCCCTGAAAAGTATTTGAATATACAATTGTGCATCCACAGCTTCCAATTGTTTCAGGTTAGCTAAACTGTGAGTAATCAAAACTCTCAATATGCGTAGTTTCAGATATATTTCTAACTGTTTTGAGTAATCAGCTGTAGAAAATTGACTGTTAAATTGTATTATATTAAAAAAATTATTAGTAATGATATCTTACATGTTCTATTTAACATGGCTTTAGGATTTTGTAAGTCAAAGATTTCTTCTGTTATTATAAATCGTTTGCTAAAAAGAAAGTTTTTGTTTCAACACATTGACAAATTCAGATTGCAATTCCGGATGTGCATTTATAATATCAATCTCAAACAAATTAAAGTTGCAATTCTGCATACTATAAGGTAAAAAGGAGGTAATTTGGTGCGCTCAAGAATTGCTAATAGTAAAATTAAGTTGAATATTTACGAAGTTTATAGCAAATATATTTAGATTTACTTGTAATTATAAACTTGAAATATGCACAAAATTTTGTAGTTTCAAGTAGGGATGTTAATGGAGTGCTCCAGGGTGGTGTGGAGCGTACTCTACCAGAGTAATACCCAAAACCACACCACACTAGAGTACACCACCTCAGAGCAAACTCTATAATTAAACACTGAAGTATTAATCTATTATAAGCCAAATATATAAGTCTGGGCATACTCTGAAGTATAACCCAAAGTATAATCCGGTATATAATCCAGAGTAAATTTATATATTTATAGTATGGGATTTTATATTTATATAATAGTTACTCCAGTGTATAAACCACTTTACAGTTGATATAATAGTGGCTCCAGAGTATAAACTATTTATATTAATAGTATTACTATAGAGTGATTTACTTCTTTTAGGTATATCTTAATAAGCCAGAGTGGAGTGATGCCTAAATCACACTGGTATGGAGTGGCTTATACTCCTAAGTTACTCCGGAGTATTATACACCATTAACATCCCTAGTCTCAAGGGGCATTTATTCAAGAATTTTACAATTATTATTATATATTATATTTACACTTAGCACGCATCTTTGATCTTATAATTGCACAACACAGTACTATATAGTAACATAAAACTTTTTTATTCATCAATCAATAAATATAATTTTAATATTGTCAATTGATGTCAAAAATTTTGTTATTGTTTGACTTGGAGGTGCTTATTGTATTTCAATAGAGTTTCAAAGCAGAGGGAAATAATTATTTTATATAGAAAAGGGTAAGGTTTTATTTTGCTTATTTTTGGCCTTTTTTGTATAGATTATTTCTATTTATAATAATTAGTTTGATTATTTTTGATTTTTTTCTACAGATCTTTCTATATTAAGTAATTTTTGTAAAATCTTATTTCTTTGTAGATATTTCGGAGCCCTTTGTCTATGTCTCTGAAAATTTTATTAATCTAGCACAGGGACTATGAATATTTCCAGTAATTAAAAACTAAATAACATGATAAATTATGGCCAATCAAATTTTACAAGTTATCATATAAAGTCTTCAGAAACTAAAAATTTTATTAGCTAAAAAATAAATTATTCAAAAATTGAATTTTGATTAGCTAAAAAAGTAAAATTGTAATAAAATAGGATAATTAATGCTATCAGAATAAAAATTTGCAATTTGATACTAAAAGTATTTTCTGTTTCTAATTTAGTACATCATATAAGCTTTGATATTTCTTTTTCAACTTTAATTAAGTGCTTTTGAACTTTATTAATACAATTACAAATAGCTGCCTGCTAGAATTTACAAACATAAATTAGTAGCAGTAATACAAATACAAAAAAGAATAATTAAGTTAAAAATATAACATTAAATATATAGATAATTTATTTTTGATATTTTTATTTTATGCAACAAGAGTGATTTGGACCAAATATTTTTGCTTTTTTAATTTTCTTTTAAATTCTATATTAAGCTAACTTACCAATTTGCTATTTCTTTTTTAAAAATGTACAGTATATTACTGGTACAAATAAGTAAACCAAAAGTATTCATATCACATCTTAGAGTTTTAGTAATATGTGTGTAATAGAATCAGCAACTTTGTAGATATTACTACGTTTAAACAATACATATACCCCTTAGGGCAATCTAATTCTATTAATATTTACCTGCATTCTTTAAGAAAACCAAGTAAAATATTAAAAATCTAAAATAATTGGCAAAAAAAATAACTCATCTGTGGGTTTGCATTATTTCGCCAATAATCACTTCATCAACATAATATTTTACCAACAAATACTTACTGACAGTTTATTTTACTGACAGTTTGTTTTACCAAACCTAATTCTATCTAATTCTATTCTAACTCTAACAACAATGACCAGAATTACTTTGTCAATAAAATGAGCTTCAGTGAAATAAACTGTCGGTAAAATGAACTTGTCGGTAAATAATTGTTAGTAAAATGTTATGTTGATAAAGTAATTGTCAATTAATTGATTGCTACCCCTTATCTGTATATATGAAGCCTACTATTGTCTCAATTTAGAGAGGAGCTAAAAAAAAATTACTAAAACTGTATCCTTATTTTACTAAATAGCAAATATACATTTTAATCCAGCAAAATCCACCTTTATCACAAAGCACATCTTTTCTACTATCCCTTAATTTGTAAAGGTTTGTAGACAAATTTGTTTGTATAATTACTATAAAAATATCTTTGATCTATTTTTTTTAATAAATATTACTAACTATAACTGGTAGTAATTGATCACTAGGGTGCTTATATTTTTAAAATACACTAAGTAACTGGATAAAGTACTCTAAGTAAAAATGTTCAAAACATTCAAAAACTTTATAAAAACTAAAATTGGAACCTATATCTAAACTAGGTTATACTATATATAAAAAACAAAATCTCTTTAACTTTTATCCTAACCCTAAAAATATCTAGGGGTAGTAATGATCACTGCCAGTTTATTTCTAGTAATATTTTTTTTTAATTATTTGAAATATTTAAATAAAATTTTATACAATAATATTTAAAAATAAGAATTATATTTTTGTATTATTTGTATTTATTTTTTTTAAATTTAAACAGTAGTCTTGCTCAGCTAATGGACCACTTTTATTAAATTGAATAGTTTATATTATATAAACAAGAGTACAACTAGCCATACATGCACTTTTCGTGCCTAATTTAAGTAGTCCATCTGAAGGTTCTATACTAGCTACCATACTTGTAACCCAACTACAGGTATTGTATATTCAAACCCTCTAATTTATATAGCTATTCTACTAATTATATTTCTTACTGGCCTTAGAGCTACTTTACTCTGCAAGCAATCCCATACCTATCGAGCAACTATATTCTATTTCGTCATCACTCTGGATTTTCAGTAACTGACACGTCTGCATTATACCAATACTAATAGTCTGGTGCACTCTGAACTGCAAAGTACATTTTTGCTCTTATTAGATTCATTCCAATTTCAGTACTGATTTATTTATGGTAGCACTGCCAAAGATCATAATCTACCTTCTTACTCAGGACTTCCTAAATGGGTTTTTGTTTTTTCAGTTTCTTGGATTTTTTGTATAACAAATACTATTGTACCTGAAAGCTTCTATTCAAAATGGTAGAACCAAGGTTACAGGTTTTTCACCCAACCAATATTGAGCTACAGTTACCGCAATACAGGTCTAATTTTTGTTAATGTTACCAGTGGAATTTGAACTTTTAACCTGCCACTTGGGGATAACAACCTGGCCTCTTCTCTAGATTATCACATTTTTATTATTTGACAATCAACTCTCTCTAATCTGAACTGATGGGACTGCTTTTTTTTATTATATAAAAATTTGGAAAAGTTCAGTTTTCAAAAAGTTATATATGGCTTTTCTGAACTTTATAATAAAATTTGCAAATGTCCTAAGAGATTTTGTTCAGTTTAGAAAGAGTTTAATAGTGTTTGGTTTAGAGAGGTTCGGATTAGAGAGAGGCAACTGTATTTATATTATAAAACAAAAAGTTTATATTGCTTATAAGCTAAAAATACTAAATTTTAAAGAAATTTTTTAACTAAAAAATAATTCACAATATCTTGGAAATTCTTAAATATTGGTTTTAAAAATATTGTTTTTAATACAATATTATAGTTTATATAAAGTTACAACTTTCATTATTGCACTTTACAGCTTTAAGTAAATTACTTGTAAAAATTAAGACTTATTAGAAGTAAATATTTTTTTTATAAATAGGAAATATCAAATTTAAAAAAATTTAAAGAAATAATTTTATAGTAAAAGTTCAAATATACAGAAGAGGACATATTATTATGGACCCTTTTTGAAAATTTATATTGAGCTAAAAAAACAAAATATAAAACTAAAAATTGTACAAAATAATTTTCAAATTTATAGCTTTTAAATAAAAAAAAGTTTGCAAAATTCTATACAGTAGTTTTTAAATTAATCAAGTTTACAACTTTGTATAATATTATACATATATGAAACTGTAAAAAATTAGTTATTTTAATTACTATATATAAAAAAATGTTTTTTATTAAGTAAACTAAATATAATTATTATTTAAAATTTGTTTAATATAATAAATTATGTATAAATCTAAATTTTTATAAACTTTTAAAAATTTTAAACTAAATTTTTTTTTATTATAAAAGTTAAATATTAAATTTGAAATTAAAAAATTTTTAAAATTTTAAATATAATATTTATTCCTATATTTAGTAATTTTATAAATATTTTTTTAAAAAATTAGAATATATATAATTTGTTATACTAAACAAATTTATTTAGTAATTAAGTTTAGTTTACTTAATAAAAAATTAACTTTTATTTATATTAAAAACTAATATTTATATTTATATTAAAAACTACAATTTTACTAGTATATCATACAAATAAAAAAATCCAAAAAATTTTTAAACTTAATTATTTTAAAAAGTACTATATAGAATTTTATAATTTTTTTTATTTAAAAGCTTAAGATTTAAATAATATTTATATAATATTTAGCTTCATATCTTGTTTATTTAGCTCAATATAAATTTTCTAAAAGTGTCTATAATAATATGGAGTGCTTTGTATTAAAAGGGCCCATTTTTACAATTTTTTGAAAAATGATTTTTTATTATATTCATGTAAATTTTGACATGATTAATATTTTTCAATTACTAATGAAATCAATTTGTATAATAAAAAATTAAGATAATGTAAAAAGAAAAATTACAAGAGCCAATACATCACAAGATTATTCGATAGTTATTTGCCTTCTTTAACCAATCAAAATCGTGAAATTTAATTAATACCAGATTATTCTGAAAATTAAACAAATGGTTAAACTCAAATAGTTAAACTCAATTATCTCAAAATGAAATAAATATAAAAATGGGCCCTTTTAATACAAAGCACTCAGGACCCAAATTATCTATATGAGGTTATATTTGAGCATCATAGTAAAAATTTTTTTTATTAGCACTTTTGTTTTGGTATATATAAGCTATATTTTAAACATTAGATTAAACTTTTACCCACCTTTAACTTATTTTAAAATATAACGTCTCTAAAAAAAAAAAAACAAACTTATGTTCTCTAAAAAAAACAGACTTACATTCTCTAAAAAAAAAAAA
>QKWP01003049.1:6966-21210 GCA_003550325.1 Gigaspora rosea | reverse complement strand
GTCATATCTTTTGCAAAGAGATCAGCAAATTCAAGAAGCAGTTGTCGAAATTGGGCTCCTTGGTGAGTAGTTAAGGGTCCTACTTTTGGTTTGATTTTCTGAGTCACGGTATAAATTTCTCGAATAATTCTGGGTCTAGAATTGTTTGTATCTTCAAGTAGTTTTTGATCTTGCTCAGGATGACTCAAAAATTTTGAGCATCACCATTATTAAGATTGGATACAGAAGCGGTAGAAGGAGAGGATTCGTTATACAAATCTCTTAGTCGATTGTAGAAGGTTTCAAAGTAACTAACTCGAGCTTGTAGTTCCCTTATGGTCTGGTCCTGGTGTTCGAATGAATGTTTTGGCTTGTTCCTGCAACAGAGCAATAATTTGAGCCTGTTGCCTAATCAGTTCCTGGAGGAGAGGGACTAGGTCAGTGGGTTCTAAAATTGCTATTGCAGTTTTGATGGGTGCAACAACAGGTGATCCTGGTATTGGAGAGGTTGAAGAAGACAGAATTTCTGGATCTGGAGGAGGGTGAAGTGCTTCATAATATTCCTCACAATAGGAGTCAAATTGGTTTAACTCGGTGTTCTTTTTGGCCATAATACATTCCTTACAGAGTCCAACAGTTCCTTGGAAATTTCTTTGTAAGTTTTCCATAGCTTTCCTTTGGTCAAAATCTGGATGACTAGTGTCAAAAGATTCTTCTAAAATTCTTTGTAGAGTTTTTTCTTTAGTTTCACTCAATTGTACTTGGGAGGCTCTCATGATAACATTGACTTCATTATAGGTGTAGTCCTGGTTGGATAGATCAGCTATTTGGGGTTCAAGAGCATGAGCAAGGTCTTCATTACTTTCTCCAATCTGTATCTTGGCGAGTTAATAAATTCGGCTTTGGTTAAGGTCATATGCATATCCAGCATTTCTGGTGGATTCGGTATAGTGACGTACTCAAGTCCATAGGTTGTAGTTGGGATTTTATTCTATATCCTGGGCAGCTTTATAAGCATACAAGCATTCAAGATTGCAGAATCGAGTATCTTCTCGGATAGAGTCTAGTTTAAACATCTTGGATTTAATGCCTTGTTCTCTACAAAGCTTACATTCCGTTAGGGTTCCTCAGCCTTCACCATTTGTGAAGAATTTAATACTTCGAGGGTCATCCTGGTCTAGAGCATGATGGAAATCATTCCAACATCCTTTGCAAACTAAGGTTTGCTCCAGAATATACATGAGAATGAAAGCATTTCAGGTTCTAAAACCCGAAATTAAAATTTAAAGACAAAATTGTTTTTGACCTATTTTACTTGAAAGACGAAATTATTTGATACTTTTTTTGAATAAACGAAATTATAAGGAACATATATATAGAAATTTTATTTGCTCTTCCTTATAAAAATTTTAATTTTCTCTAATGAAGATGAAATATGCCTTTTTCAAAAATCAATTTTGGTGGCATCACTACTCCAGAGGCCTGATTTCTTCTGGTCTTTTGGGTACTTTGCATTTACAGCAATGGTTCACCCTAAAAGGAAAAAAATAGGGTAGCCGATTGGCATTTACTTCCTGAGGTTAACAACCACATTGATATTGTTGGTTTTCTAAAATCTGGGTCATTTGGGGGCAGTTGGCTTCAATGTGTCCGTATTCTCTACATTGATAACATAGGTTATCAGGGCAGTCCTTATACAGGTGTCCAGGTTGAGAACAGGTTTTGCAAATATTTCTTTTGGGGGCTTGTTTAGGGCAGTATGCAGCCAGGCAGTGTTGTACATGAAACAGTTGGGACATACGTTGGGACATTTTGGGACATTTTGAGAAAATTTTATAAATTGAAATTACTTAAAATTTTATTAAGATAATCTAATTAAGTTTTTTTAAAAATGTGTTCAGCACCTAAAAAAATATATATTTATATATTTTTTTAAATTAATTTATTAATTATTAAGGCTTGGAACATAGTTGGGACACTTGGGACGCTGGGGCGTTGGGACGTTGAAACATGGCAAAAAAGGCTGGGACAGTGAAAATGTACAACACTGTAGCCAGGTGTTCGTAATGGTGACAACGGTAGTATTCATTATTCAGGCAGTCTGCATAAAGATGATTGTAAGAGTAGCAGCATCTATATTTCTGTTTAGTAAATGAGGCACTGGGTCTGGATCTATAAATAACAGTTGTCCAATTGTCATATTCTGTTCTATTACATAGGCTTCTTTTGAATGAAGGTATTCTTGTTCATACTTTTCTAATTCCTTTTCATCAGTGATAGTAGGTTGAGCAGGCAAAGGTTGATTGTGCTCATAGGTAGTAGGTACGCACCTGAGGGTAGAGTTTCGCATGGGCTTGAACTATCCATGAATATGTCTAGCATGGGCCGGGCTTGAACATTATTATGGGCTTTTGGGTCGGGTCTGGGCTTGACAAAATCGGATCCAATATAATTGGATTGAGCCCAAGGCATTTATGTTCAGATCCAATAGCCCATCCATCGAGATTAGTGATGCGGTAAAATCGTCCCAATAATTGCTATAATGCATAAGCTTTACCAAGCCATATCCTATATCTGAGATAGGCTATACTTAAGTTTCTGTAATATGCACAAAATAGTCATTATTAAGTATACGTATGTACATACATACACATTATTTCTTGGCGTATTTACATTATTTCTATAGAATGATATTTTTAGGTTTCCCACACCTATTATAGTTGCTGTCGCTGTTTGGGGCGGTCCAAACCATGTGATAATTAGCATCACATATGGTTAAAACTAGGTTAATACCGGGTTAAAACCATAGGTGATGCTAATCATCACATGGTTTGGACCATCCCAAATAGTCTGAACAGCGTACATAAAAAAAAACATGTAACTTGAAAAGTCTAAAATTAATCTTGATTATGTAAATATTAAACATCTTAAACATACATAAATTTTAAACATTTTAAATTTTAAACATCTTAATTAATCTTAAATTTTAAACAAATTTTAAACATCTTAAATTTTATTATACATCTTAAATTTTAAACATCTTTCTTAAATTTTAAACATCTTAAATTGATGGAAAAAAATTGTCGGAATTCTATTTTTTAAGTCTTGTAAAATAACTTGTTATACCAATCGACAGTACTATTACACCCTCAATCACTATAACTTCGAACTATAAATACCAGTGCAACTGCTACTGCCATACCCGCAAATGCTTGATTCTTTAATAGTATATATATATTTTTTTAATGAGTTTGAGAATTATAATATCATATATTAGTACCGAAGTTAGAGAGCACTTTGTCCAATTACAAACTTTAGTTCGCAATAGACGGTGTAATCACTATTAATTAAAATACCAACCAATAATCTTGAGTTCCTGATATATCAATCACATGAAATCGAATATATATATATACGCGCGTATATGTCGTTTTATAAAATTCATCTTCATTAGAAATTGACGCGCTTCCTGTTAACTACAGTATTTTAAATAAAAGTCAAGGTTAGTAAATCTTAGTAACATGTATAATAGTTTGTAGCTTAATAATAATTGCCAGAATACTTATTTTTTTAAGCATAAAATTTTTTTTATTAGCGTTTTTAATTCATATTTAGAAAATTTTGATAACAATGTAATATGGAAGTTGATACAGATTTAGTTATGCCAAGTGATTCGGTATCGAACCATGAAGCAAACTATGAGGCAAGCTATGAAGCAAACTATGAAGCAAACTACGAATCAAGCCAAGAAGCAAGTCATGAAACAAACTATACGGCAAACTATGAGGCTAACCATGAGGCATACTATGAGGCAAACGATGAGACAAACCATGATACTAATGACGAGGCTTCAGTAACTACTACTAGTGGGACTAGTAGGTCTAGAATTAATAATAGAAAGTTGTTGTCACCTGTTTGGAACCATTTTACATTGATAACTTCAGATGAGCCTAATAAAGACAAGGCAAAATGTAATTATTGCAAGAAAGAATTTTCTCAAAAACAATCGTCGGGTACTACACATTTACATCGTCATCTAAAGTCTTGTATTAAGTATAAAAAAGCCTTGGGATCTTCAAATTCAAATTCTAAAAATACTAGAGGTCAAACACAGCTTACTTTTAATCAATCTACAAATTGGGTTTATTCTCAAGAAAAAAGTAAAATGGACTTAGTGAATATGATTATCAGAGATGAATTAAGTTTTCAATTTTCAGAGCACTCTGGATTTTTAACCGTTGTTAAAGGATTACGACCTATTTTTAAAGTTTGCAGTGCTGATACTATTAGACGTGATACTTTAAAACTATATAAAGACAAAAAAACGTCTATTAAAAATATTCTTCAAAATGTTGCAGGTCGAATATCATTAACAACAGATGTTTGGACATCGCAACAACAACTTAGTTATAGTTCTGTAACAGTACACTTTATAGATAAGGATTGGAAGCTTTTTAGCTTTCTTATGTCATTTAGGTTAATACGCTTTCCTCATACTGGAGTCAATATAGCCAGTTCAATTAAGTCCAGTATGGATGATTTTTTAATCACAACGAAGGTATTATATTTTATCTTGCTATATACAGTATAATATTTAATTTTATCAAAATTAAAAAAAACTTAACTATAATATATTTTAAAGCTACAGACTATAACACTTGATAACGCTTCCTCCAATAATGTAGCTATTAATGAACTTGCCGATCAGCTTACCTCTCTTTCAGTTGATGTGGATATTGAACTTTTTCAAAATCGTTGCTTAGCTCATATCATCAATCTGATTGTTCAAAATGGTATAAAAAAAATTAAACACATTATTAATAAAGTAAGTAATATTTATATTATGTAAAAAAGATAATATTAGTGTAGAATAATGTAAAAGAAAAAAAAATATAAAATTTATTTATTTTTTTATAGGTTCGAGATTGCATTAAAGCACTTCATACTTCGCCAAAATGCCGTCAAGCCTTTATTGATGCTTGTAATTATGAGGATATTGGTGTAATGATACCTCCACTCGATTGTGTTACAAGGTGGAACTCCATGTTCCTTATGTTGGATTCTGCAATTAAAGTTAAAAAAGCATTGTTAAGGCTTAAAAATAGAGACCGTCTCTTTCCAGATCCACCATCTGAGGATGAATGGGAACAAGCAAGTGCAATTCGTGATGGGCTTATGATTTTTTATGAATGTAATTATAAATTTTAATTTTCCAAAATTTTCGAAATAATGGGCATGGGCATTATTTCGAATTTTGGCCAAAATTCGAAATAACACCCATGCCCATTATTTCGAAAATTTATGGGTATATATGATTTTTTAAAAAAAATTTTCTAAAAGAATATGATCCCGACTAAATCGACAGATAATATAGCTAATGCTAATTAATTTTATCGGGATTATATTTTTTTAGAAAATAAGGTTTTAGATTGAGTTATAACATTACTTTTTAATATTAAATTATTTAATAAAGGTACAAATCAAATATCTGCGAGTTCTTATATAACACTTAATAATGCGATTATGATAATTTCTAAAATCAAAATGCATTTACAAAAAATGCAATCTGATTCCAATGCATTTATTCGCGAATTTGCCAACATGATGAGAGAAAAATTTGATAAATATTGGAAAGATACTAGCATTTTATACGTAATTGCATGTATACTTGATCCTTGCTATAAGTTACAATGGTTCAAATATTATTACGAACAGAAAGAGAAATTATCACAAGAGGAGGTTGAAAGAATCGTAACAGATTTACAATTAAGGTAATTATAGGGTTTAATTATAAATCACAAAATTATAATTTATATTATTTAAAATATTAAATTTTAATTTTGATTATCAAATATTAAATTATCGTTTTTTAATTTTTATAGATTTGAAGAAACTTATATTAGGTTTTATTACGACTATTCATTTACTGATATTTCTGCTGAAAATGATTCAACAAATTCTGATGATGATGATTATTATCAATACGCATCTAAGCAAACTTGTACCAGTACCAATAATAATTTACGTGAACTTCAACAGTATTTAAATGAACCAACGACTTCAAAGGATACAAAAGCACTCGATTGGTGGAAATTAAATTGTAATCGGTTTCCAAATTTATCTAAAATGGCACGAGATTTTTTAGCTATACCAGCTACAAGTGTGCCTTCAGAACATATTTTTAGTTTAGCTGGCAGAATTGTAGATGATAATCGTACCAACTTAGATCCAAATACTGTAGAGGCATTAGTATGTTTACGAAATTGGCTCTCTAATCAATTTTTATTAGAGAATTAGAGGTTTTTTTTGTTATATATTCGAATAGTTTTATTTTAATATATAATAAATATATTTTTGAGATTAAATCGTTCTTAATAAAATATATTTTGAAGTTAAATCATTCTTAATAATTCATCAAAGTTTTTATATACTTATATAATAGTTTTCGAATAAAATCATTTAAATTAAATTAATTCTAAATTTATATATTATCGTTATTTGCAAATTTTGTAGATTATAACTCTTAAATTATTATTTTGTCTTTATATAATTGGTACACTTTAGGCCCATGGGCCGAGCTTGGATAGTATATTTGATCTTTGGGCTGGGCTTGGATTTATATAATAAAGACATTGGGCTGGATTTAGATATAAATAATCTGTCCATATTTTATTGGTCTGAACTTGGACTCTACTGCTATCCAGCCCAGCCCGGCCCATGCGGAACTCTACTTGAGGGTATAAGCTTTGTTTTTCCAACTATAGCTGGCATCTACTTTCTGCGACCAGTAGGGATGAAAACGGGTAGCCCGATTGGGCCCAATGGGCTTTTTTTGAAATTAAATTCGGGCCATCTTTTAAAACACTGGTCTCATGATAAATTACTACATGACTAGTATTTTGGAAGATGGCCCGAATTTAATTTCAAAAAAAGCCCATTGGGCCCAATCGGGCTACACATTTCCATCCCTAGCAACCAGTCATTAGGGTGAGAACAGGAATCAGCTGATTCGATTTTGGCCAAAATTTTGACTCCCCTATTTTAGTCAGGTATTCACCAGTTTTTCAGCCCCCCTAGGAGATCAGCTGATTTCTGGCGCCTCCCTTATCTAGAAGTAATGAGTAAGAGGTAGCATTTATTACTTCGACATCCATAGGGATAGTGATTCCTTCAATTTCAATGAGTAGATTTTTTATTATGCCTAAGGGTCGAACAGAGGGTCCAGTAGCTGAGACAATTAGGTTAGAGGAAGGTGGTTCTATTTTCAATCCAAGTTCTCTTACAACTTGGTTAGAAATCATACTAATAGCAGCACCACTATCAATTATAGCATGATATGGTTTTCCATTAAGTTTGATATTACACTTAACAGGAGTGGTGTAGGTAGCTGTCTGGGTCTAAGAAGTTTTAGATTCTTCAGTCAAAAGATTAGAGAGAGCAATTCTAATAGTTTTATTAGCCAAGAAGGCTTCAAATTGTTCATAGGTGCAATCATTGGCAGTGTCAAGAGTATAAACATCACGAGGATAGGGTGTAGAGGAGTGGTTTCTGGACCTGGATCAGTTTGAGGAGTGATAGTTCCTACTATCTCTATATCTATCACGTGATTGACTTCAGCTCCTGGATCGGTTATATCCAGAACGGTTATAATTTCTATCCCTGGATTGGCTTCTGTTTCTGGTTCTGGATCGGTCATAGGATCGATTATTTTTAGAGGAGTAGTTACTGCTTCTACATGAGATTGGTATCCTTGGAAATCCTTTTTATTATCCTGGTACCGAGTATGACAGTTTCTAATAAAATGGCCTTTTTGACTACAATAATAGCATGTAGCATTTCCAACATTAGATTGGGGTCGGTCCTTACTTTGGTCAGTGTAGTAGGCAGGAGTAGGAGTAGGAGGAGCAGCTTGTTTTTCAGCAAGATTTATGCTAAGCTTGGCAATCTGTTCGGTAAGACGTTCAATAGCTTGGTTGGCATCATTGGTATTATGTGCAGAGGCCATTATTCGACCAGTTTCCCATTTTCTTGCTTCAGTGATAGTATCATCCAATTCAGCAGGTTCAGCAGCTTGGACATTCATGGTGTATTTAGGTCGTAGTCCTTGAATAAAAAACTGGATTATAACAGCTTCAGGGAAAGCACCAGTAGGATCTACTTGTCCTTTGAGGCGTTTGAAGCGGCTAATATAGATATCAACTGTATCTGCGCCTTGTTTGATTTCGAATAATTGCTTTTGCCAGATTGCTTTTTGTTTAGTGGTACTAAACTTTTTTCTGAAAAGATGGGAAAAACTATAAATATGTACGTCATCAACTTTTCGGTCATGTCGAGTATGATAAAAATGAGTAGGGCGTGTTCAAGACTTGCAAGCCATTCTTGAGCATTGTCCTTCATATAAGCACAGGCAAGTTCTAATTGTCGAGCAGGTCTCCAGTGGTTAGCCTTAGTGGCTCTTTCAAATTCTTCTAACCATGTTACAGGGTTCTGGGTTCCATCACCTCGATTGAAGTCAATTTTAAGAAGTGATTTTTCACCATCACGTCCAAGAGCATTGGCGAGAGTAGTCATTGCTTCAGCAGCGGCAGTTAAAGCTTCTTCGGCCATGTTTCTTTCAGGTTCTGGTTCTTCTATAGTTGCTTCTGATTCAGGTTCTGAGTATACTTCTTCTTCTGGTTCGTCGGCTTTATAATTTACTTCTTCTTGTATTCCTTCTAATTCTTCTAATATTCCAACTAGGTTTATTTCTTCAAAATTTTCCCTTCTTAGATTTATTTCTTCTTCGGAAAGTACTTGTTCAGCAATTTCTTGGTCTGGGTAGGCTCCAATAAATTGAGGTTGAATAAACTCTGGTTGGGGTTCAAAGTATTTGGCATTGTCGTTAAAGAGGAGGAGTATGTAAAGGTGTAGTATTAGGTACAAATTGATTTTTAGGATAGAGAGGTTGAGGTGTGTGTTGAAAATAGGTAAAAGGATTGATATTTTGAATGAATCGAGCAACTTGATTCGGAGGAGTAGTTGTGCGTAGAAGTGGGTTATTTAAAAGGATTTCAATAATAGGGGAAGTAGATAATTGGAGTGTAGGAGGAAATTGAATATGTGTAGTATTTTCGTTATAAGAGGCTAAGGTAGGAGAATGGGAGGGTTCAGCTAGGTTATCTAATTCTTCTGGAATAGGTTATATATAGATCGTGGGGCAGGAGTAGGATTAAATGTAAAAATATTGTTGGCATTGTCCTGCGAGCGTAGTACTGGTGAAGGGTTATTAAAGGTATTAGTTTTTTGTGCGAGTTGAATAGAAGTGGCTAGGGTAGGGCCTTCGATATATAGATCAAAAGCGTTTCTTTCAAAATTGAGAGGTAAAATAGGTCGTAAAATGTGCCGAGTATATCCTCGAAGGAGGGCAGCAATAACTTCAGTGGGGTTAAGGTTGGAATTATTATAGCGACAGCTAAAAACAATGTCTCTAGTAGTAGCTCTAGCAGTATTATAATTGTTATATTCTTTGAGAGTATGAAAAGCAGCAATAGTTTGTTGAGTATAGCTAGTGGCGAGGTATACTTGTTGGTATTGATTCCAAAAAGTGCGAAAAGCTTGGAAATAGGTGACAGGAGGATAGCAAACTGTACAAGATAGGTCTGGGTTAACAATTTGTTGGACATTTACGGCAAGAGTAGAAGGATAGTTGGTGTTGTGTGCTTCAATTTGTTCTAAGTGAATTTGGTAAGCTCTATTCATAAAGAGGTCTAAGAAGGTAGTTAGTAGACTTTACAGTTTCAAATTTACGTTAAACAGGTTTGGGGTTTCTAATATAAGTTGGTAAAAAAATAAAAATGCTAATCTGATTCTAAAATTACTAATTCAAAAACAACAAGTGCTACAAAAGCAGAGGCTTCAAGTATGCCCTTCTGAACGAATCTTTTTAATTTGACAGGAAAATACCGATGCAACAAATGCAAGAGGCTTCAAATATGCCCTTCTGAACGAATCTCTTTCAATTCGACAGATAAACCAAAAAAAAATACTTAATTATAAGAGAAGAGAGGAAGAGGAGAGAGGTAACCAAAAATATATCCTTGCAGAGAAAAGAGAAGAGAGGTCCTAGTGTATTAGCTGTTTTAAATGAATTTCTGCCAGAAGGCACCAAAATGTTACAAGCAACTATAGCCTTTTATATAGTACTTGCAACACAGCACACAGCGACAGGGATCTTGTAAAGGTCAGAGAAGATATGAAGCGGTGTGGAAGTGGAATATTACTTCACTAGAGCGGTTCAGTATATATTTATTAAATGACAAGAGTATATTTATTGATCAAAGATATATTTTATTTATTTAGATAATAATATGCAAGAGATATAACTATGTTTAGGCATTAGAGGGAGGAGGAGGGAATCTGAGTCTAATGTGCAGGAAGGGAGAAAACTAGAGTTTATATATCTTTTTACAACTATAAGTTACAATGATACGAAAATGGCAGAAATGGTAGAAATGGTAAAAATGGTTAACCATGTTACTCATACTTCTAACTAAGCCATATATAGTTAATAATATAAAATAATAACAATGTAATATAAAATAATAATCAATTTAATTTTATCAACTCTTTCCAACGATCCCTTGCACCAAATTTTTCAAGAAAGCTGACCTACGAAAACTATACAGTTATTATATGTAACATACAACAAAACTCCACTTTCAGCAACTAGGGCTCAAAGCCATTCACTAAGTGTTTGGTTTCTATGGAACCAAAAGCGGTTGTTACTGAAATAGAGTTGAAAAAGATGACTCACCTAAGCGAGGCCTCTTGGCAGAAGTCTGGAAAACTACCAAGCGAAGAAGTAGTAGCTAGTTTTGTCAAGGTTTTTGGATGTGGAAACATACAAAAGTGCTTGGTTAGATATTATATTCTGTATAGCGTAACTCTTTCAAGTCTTTACAACTTGGTGTACCTCCCTTTCGCTCCTTTGGTATTTTCGAAATTTCAACAATGTGGGCATTTTGGTTTACCCCCTTCAAAAGATCGGCAGTGTTTACTCCTTCCAAATCGGGATCGCCTACTGGTTTGGTGTCAACGTTATGAGTAGACCATTACGCTGCAATGTAAATAGTAAATGACGTGTCAGAGATGTTTTGGACCATACGAAGAAATTTCTTACAAACTTTGCTACAAGGCGATTTTTCTTTTTGTTTTGTTTTGTTTTTTTCCTAAACATATAATACTAGAGTAGAGTTTCTATACAGTATTATATAATTTTTATATTTTATACATTTCATTTCGTAACTGTCAGGATTAGTCTTTTCTTTGTTTTTCTCATCTTGTTTCTTTTTCTTTTTTGTTTTGTTTTTTGGTAATTCGTTTAGGTTTAGTAGTACTTCCCTTTTTTTATACTTTCCTTTAGATTTTGGGTTAAATTTTTTTTCTTATATTGGATTTTGAATAAAATCATTCCACCATCAAAGCTAGGTGAGAAGGATTTAAAGAAAAAGGCGGTCCTGACAAGGCTAACAGCAGCTATTCGGTGAATACAGAATACTTGCAGTGAGTTGCGGGTACCTGTAGGAGAAAAACTAGTTGTCATGGCAGGTCGCACCTGGGTACTTCAGTATCAAGTAAGTTTTTATTAAATAAGGAGGATTTTAGTTAGTAGCCGGAAAAGTATAGTATGGCATTATGACTTACCATAACTAGAATAATGTAAATATATTACTACCTCTTTAATAAAAGCAGGGCCGCTGGTTTAAAAAAAAATATATATATATAAAATAATAATATAATAAAATAATATAATGAAATATAACTAAATTACTATTAGAAACTACATTCAAGAAACTAATACTAAAACTCGTTCTATAACAGTGTGAAATATAGCTTATATATACTAAACCAAAAGTGCTAACCAAAAAAATTTTTACTATGATGCTCAAATATAAGCTCACATAGATTGTTCGAGGACCTATCTGAATCATACCAAGAATACATTGGACTATATTTTCGAAATACTTTAAAGTTTTGTATAATATCACTAGGAACCAGAAACCGGAATGTGTCTGGAGCATTAATTAATAAATTAATTAATAGATTAATTAATTAATAGATTAATTAATTAATAGATTAATTAATTAATAGATTACCTAATTAATAGATTAATTAATTAATAGATTAATTAATTAATAGATTAATTAATTAAATTAATTAATAGATTAATTAATTAAATTAATTAATAGATTAATTGATTGGGCAACTAATTAATTAGCTAAATAAAATTAATTAATTGATAAAATTTTTTATTAATTTGTATTACTAGTTTAAAATCATAAATTTGTATACATTTTTTTAAAATAAGTTATTATTATAAAATAAAATAAAATAAATTTTATTTATTTTATTTATTTTTATTTTATTTAATTAAATTATTATATTTATTGTTTTAAAATTATTTTATTTTTTTTTTAATATAAAATTTTTATTTTAACATTTTTTAACTTATTTTTTTTTTAATATTAAATTATTTTTTAAAAAATTTTATTTATATTTTTTTATTATTAACATTATATATATTATTATTTTTTAAATTATTTTTAAAAAAAAAACACTTTTTAAATTATTATCAATTAATTTAAATTTTTTTAAAAAAATTATCTTTTTCAAATTATTCATTTATTTAATTAAATTAATTTTTAAGTTATTATTTTAACTTATCCAATACAATAGTCTGTAAGTAATACAAAATAAAAAAATTTTTAATTAAAAATGTCAATTATATTCTAACATAAATAACATAACCTTACGATACTCTAAGTAATACAGAATAAGAAAATTTTTAAATAAAAAATGTTGATTATATTTTAACACAAATAACATAACTTAAACCAATCTATATACCTGGTACAATACAATACGATAGCCTGTAAGTAATATGGAATAAGAAATTTTTAAATCAGAAATATCGCTTTTATTCCAATACAAATAACATAACTTTAACCAATTTAAATACCTGTTGTTGTTGTAGCAGCAGAGCAAAAAGGTGGTAGCTAATGTGTATGGTGGTTGGTTATGGCTGCTATGGTTGTGTCCATCGTGGTCGTGGCTTTTTTAATAATACAATACAATATAACAGTCTGTAAGTAATACGGAATAAGAAAATTTTTAAAACAGAAATATAGGTTATATTTCAACACAAATAACATAACTTTAACCAATCTACATACCTAATACAATATAATATGACAGTCTGTAAGTAATACGAATAAGAAAATTTTTAAATCAAAAATATCGATTATATTCCAATACAAATAATGTAATCTTAACCAATCTATATACAATACAATACGACAGTCTGTAAGTAATACAGAATAAAAAAATTTTTAGATTAGAAATATCAATTATATTCCAACACAAATAATATAACTTTAACCAATCTACATACCTGATACATGACAGTCTGTAAGTAATATGAAATTTTTAAATTAGAAATATTCATTAGCAAAAAAAATATGTGTAAACCTCTATAAGTTTTTACGCAGGGGTAAACTTGCGAAAACTTATGATTAGTCCGGAGTATCACGTAGAGGTAATAATTACGAAAGTTTACACTATAGTAACTTTAAAGTATTACGAAAGTGTAATAATTATGAACTTTTACGGCATAGTAAATTTGAAATATAGCAAAAATATTATAAACAACAAATATTGAAAACTTGCGAAAACTGGCGAAAACTGCTATAAATCAATAATATATTACAATATTACGATTAATTAATAATCAATTAATAATAAAATTCACATAATCATGCTTTTTGCAAATTTTTTAACCCTTTTACAGATTTTTGTATGTTTTCGCATGTTTTCACATATTTTCACAAGGTTTCGCAATTTAATATAAAATTTTATATTTTTTATTTATTATTAGAAAATAACTACAAATCACCACTAGTGATCATCACCAGTAATCTATAATGCATAAAACAAAATAAACAAAACAAACTAAATAAAAATTAAATCTTTTTAATATTAGGGTAAGGGTGAGAACTGAGATGGGCAGGGGTATAGTTTATACCAAAATTTTATGAGGAATTTTTTTTTTGCATAAAAAAAAGTAGTTTCATAGGCAAAATTTTAGGTTAGAAGCAATTTTAGGAATTTTTTAAAAATTTTTTGTTTTTGTTATACAAAAATTGATCTACATGTTACACCTGATCCTGAATTTTAATTGGTAAATTGAACACCGGTGATGATCACCAGTGGTGATAAATAGCAAACTTC
>QKWP01003048.1:7633-37745 GCA_003550325.1 Gigaspora rosea | reverse complement strand
CCAAAATTCTTTTTCGCTTTCAGATTGGGGATATGGTGTTATATCGGTACATCCGCATGCTTGCAACATTGCTCTCCAGGCACGAATTCTATCTTATTCAATTTGTAAGCAGGCTGATATACCATAGAAAGTGCATCATGAAGCTCAATTATTGAATTTTTTTGACGCATCCAAGTAATAAACAAATTTTGCCAATTAACCAAAAAACTAGTTGTTATTTTTCGTCTTTTTATTTGTTGTTCGAATATTAATTCCATCGTGTTAGAATTATTCCATTCACATAAGGTGCAGGTTAGGTTAGAATCAGCTAAATTTGTTTGAATTGCATGTTGAACTGCGGGATGATTGAAACCATAAAGTGTTTCACCATCCGAATGCATTGTAATTTTAGCCTGAGCCCATACATTATTGGCAGATTGATCCTCAAAATGCCATAATATTTGGTCTCTTTTATAAAAATATAAATATTTTATTATTGATTTTTTGTAATGCGAGGGTTTTTTGGCCTTTTTTGGTTAGTATGGATGATGTAAACCTCCGATTTCTGACTTCTGATACTACTACGACATAATTTCTAATATTTAAGAAGATGGGTCTAAATGCTACACCAACTAACAATTTTTCTACTATTTTTTCATCATTGAACCCGAGAATTGCTGGTCCTGAATATGCTGTCTTTTTTCCAAAAATCTTGTGATATATGCTATTAATCGCCTGAGAGGGTGTTGAACAAATATCACTAATTTCACTACCACTAGTACATATAAATCTGGGCTGCAATCGATTTTTTTCGTTTTGAACTACTTTTATACAAAATCGGCATTGGTTAAGCATAATACTAACATGCATATTAAGTCGATATGGGACAGAAGTAGAAGCGTCATCTTTGTTCATAGAGGGTCTGGGCGACCACCAATCACGAGCATAAGGGCCATAGTGTAATTCTGAACATATTTTGCCTTCTTCAAGCAAACTAATACTTTTATAAGACAGGTTACTCATGGTTTATTATGTATGTTAGAATCAGCTTTGGCATTTACAACTGTGAATTTTTATATAATTAAATGCGCGTCGCATTTTCTTATTTGATGTCAATCATTTACATTTTTGGCTGGCGAATTAGCAATTAATTTATTTATTTTGTTATTTATTTTCACTTTATTTTAATTTTTTATTTTTTTTTAATTTATTTTTAGAAACTCCAAAGACGAATGAGCGGCTTTAAACATTTACTAACAACTCAAAGCTGCTCATTATATAGAAATTTTCCAAAGAATGTATCCGAAGAACAAGCAATTGCCGATATTTACTGGGCATTGCGGTTTCGAGGTTACCATAGTGATGAAATTTCTGAAACCGATACCGAAAAGGCTAATAGGGAGCGGAGAGACGGAAACCGCGATAGCAACAACAACCACAACGACTGGGTGGTCAAAGTATTAGACAAAAGCTGGCAATCCCAAAAGGTAAGATCTAAGCCTATATAAATATCGGCATTATGCTTATCCACGAGTAATTGTTTTTGAACCGGACAAATTTTATTGGTCTAAATTTAACATTAATGCTGCTAAAGAAAATGAGGCTTCAGGTTTTACCGGATTTAGCCTTAAAAAGCCTGATAGTAACATATATTTTACCAATGGCTAAATCTAATAAATGATAAATCAAAAGCTGTCTTTTATTTCTTTAGCAATGCAATGCTCATATATATATATATATGANTCTTTTATTTCTTTAGCAATGCAATGCTCATATATATATATATATGATTTTTTATAAAAAAAATTTTTTTTTACCTCTAGTTGAAAAATATATTATGGTCAGCTGAAAATGTGTCAGCTGTAAAAAAGAGATGTACAAGATACCGGTGGGCAAATGCCCCAAGTTTAATCGATGAAAATATAGCTCTACCCAAAAATGCACCATCTTGGTTTATATCAAGGTCATATGCTGACCCTGATGGTTGCATTACTGATAGCGATAGCAATAACTCTCCTCTCAATAACAATAATAATAACCTCCCTCCCGATAACGATAATAATAATCCCCCTCCCGATAACGATAATGATAATTTCCCTTCCGATAATGATAACCCTAATAACGAAAACACTGATGATGATCCTGATAGCGACAACACGGAAAGCACCGATAGTGACTATATACCTGTTATAGCTGGGCCCAGTAACATCCACTATAGCACATATAGGACACGTTCAAAATTAAAAAAATCAAAAAAAAATTCGACTGCCAGAGGTAAAAATAGTAATACTGTTAGTTTAATTATAACTATGCGAAACTAACCTTGGCTCTGAATTTGACAAAAAGCATTCAATCAACCGGCTACCTTTAATAAATTTAGTAATACTATTAAAGGTAAGTCGAAAGAGGTTGTTGATGAAAAAAGTAAATCGAAAGAGGTTGTTGATGAAAAAGGTAAATCTAAAGAGGTTGTTGATAAAAAAGGTAAATTGAAAGAGGTTGTTGTTGACAAAGGTAAATCAAAAGAGGTTGTTGTTGACAAAGGTAAGGCGAAAGAAATTGTTGATGAAAAAGGTAAATCGAAAGAGGTTGTTGTTGACAAAGATAAAAAGAAGGAAATTGGTATGTGTCAGTTAATTTTTATACTAATAATTTATTAAATTACAGTTAAATATCAGTTAACTTTTACGAATTATTATTCATTGTATATATTTTTCTGGTATTAGAAAATCTGATGTTCTATCGAAATCCTTCTCTAATATCAGAAGGTGAAACTATAATTAGTCAGCAATAATCTAACTTATCATTAGGTAATTAAGTAAAATGCATTAACTAATGCATAATTCAAATCATTAATTTTGTTTTTCATATAGGTGAATCCAGCTATCAGGATCCCGATAAGAACGAAATTGTGGAGACTCTTGCGAGCTTCACAAATTTTTTAAAAAGTTTGTTAGAATCGGAGGAGGAAGAGGAAAGCAGCGACAACTAAAAAAAAAAGCAAATTGATCTTTTTTTTCTTATTCGTTTTATTTGCAATTTTTTTTAATATATATAATAAATAAATGTATTATCTAAGGCTATATATATCGTGATAATAAAAATGTATTTTTTCTTATACCATTTATATGCCTATATCCTTATATTATGCTATTAATGTGTAAGTTGAATATCGGAATAATAAAAAAAAGAAAAACTATATACAGTTATTTGCCTTTAGACATACCGATATCCTTATATTATACTATTAACGTGTAAGTTGAATATCGGAATAATAAAAGAAAGAAAAACTATATACTGCTATTTGCCCTTTTATATGCCTATATCCTTATATTATACTATTAACGTGTAAGTTGAATATCGGAATAATAAAAGAAAGAAAAACTATATACTGCTATTTGCCCTTTTATATGCCGATATCCTTATATTATGCTATTAACGTGTAAGTTGAATATCGGAATAATAAAAAAAAGAAAAACTATATACTGCTATTTGCCTTTATACATACCTATATCCTTATATTATACTATTAACGTGTAAGTTGAATATCGGAATAATAAAAAAAAGAAAAACTATATACTGCTATTTGCCTTTATACATACCGATATCCTTATATTATACTATTAACGTGTAAGTTGAATATCGGAATAATAAAAAAAAGAAAAACTATATACTGCTATTTGCCTTTATACATACCGATATCCTTATATTATACTATTAACGTGTAAGTTGAATATCGGAATAATAAAAAAAAGAAAAACTATATACTGCTATTTGCCCTTTTATATGCCGATATCCTTATATTATACTATTAACGTGTAAGTTGAATATCGGAATAATAAAAAAAAGAAAAACTATATACTGCTATTTGCCCTTTTATATGCCGATATCCTTATATTATACTATTAACGTGTAAGTTGAATATCGGAATAATAAAAAAAAGAAAAACTATATACTGCTATTTGCCCTTTTATATGCCGATATCCTTATATTATACTATTAACGTGTAAGTTGAATATCGGAATAATAAAAAAAAGAAAAACTATATACTGCTATTTGCCCTTTTATATGCCGATATCCTGCTTTGATGCTGGCCCCTGTTAGTTTACCATTATTATCCCTTCTATAGTAACCCGATATTTATATCAGAATAATATTAGTAAACAAAAAGTATATTATTTTATATCTGATATCTTACCTTTATATTGCTCTAATACTGATATCTGTTATTTTACTAATATCATCCTTTCTATATTATCCCGATATGCATATCAGTATAATAATAGGATTATATAGGCATATCCTGATAGTTATGCATTCGACCTGTATTATTATCGTGAGAATAACCTGATTTGTGCTTATGGAAATTATAGATATGCATGTAAGATACGTATGTATACATGCGGCAAAGATTATAAAATCTCAGTGCTTTCTTACTTCACGTTTCTTGTCACTTGTTCTCTTCGATGCCTGATTATAATCTGGCCCCCATCCCTTCCGCCGCTCTCTCATTCATTGCACCTAACCCCCTGTCTGTTGTCATGTGTAATGAGTTAATGCGCTACACTATAGCGTGAGCTTGAACTCGCTATTTTATATGGACGTTGTCATGTGTACCGAGTTGAAGCGAGATATTTCGCAGATCAGTATAGTATAGCCGTATAGTATAGGCCGAATCTTTAAATCTATACTATACTGATCCAGTGTAATATATATTTGCATTAGAGTTAGGAATTATAGCTGATCGGTATAGTATAAATCTTAAATTCGGCTATACTATACGAATTTGCTCACCTATACCATGCTGATCTGCTATAATTTCATTGAAGTGTGGGGTCAAACTCGCTACAATTATAAAAGTTGATGCGCCGCTATATAAAAAATTGATTTATTGGTTCTATATATGCAGGCCAACGGGCCAGGTCGGGCCTAGATAAAGCCCGTTCAGACCCGACCCGGGCCCGGCCCATCAAGGTATAACCATGTTTTGGTTCGGGTCGGGCTTAGAAATAATTTTACGGGCCTTATGAAAACCTGGCCCGACCCGGCCCATTACGGACCCTATTTACAACCCATCTACAAACCGCGATTGCAAGTAGATTCAAGAGAGATAATTGTTTATAATTGGTTTAGAAATTATCTGATCGTAATATTGATTTTTAGTGTAGGACAAATTCGTAATAATCCCAAACCAAATTTATTCGATTGGCGCAAATTTGAAGATCTTATTTACAAATTCACGATCATCACAAAATTTACATAGTGATCGGAGCCAAATCAGCCCATATGAGATCTGTTTTCACTTGTCTTTGCTTTTTTCGCTTTTAATTTTTTATTTATTTTTTATTTATTTAGCTTGTTTCACCATTGTTGCAGTTGGTGTCATCATTAGTGCCATTATTGGTGCCATTATTGGTGTTATTGTTGGTGTTGTCACTGGTATTGTTGTTGGTGTTGTCAATGTTGCCATTAGATTTTCTCTGGATTCGGTGTTTTATAATGAGAAATATATTCTTGTTAGCTAACAAATATGTTCGTGTGGGTGGTCTTATAGATCATCTTTCATATTTCTTTGATGACATTCTTGTGGGTTTTCTTTCGTTTTCTCTAATGTTTTTGTGAGGGCAGTCTATGCTTCTTTTTTGGCTTGTTTTATGTTTCACCGGAACATGGAATCGGCCAGTGAAGCAGCTCTAGTAAAGGTTCCTCTTTCTTTTTTTTTTCTTTATTTTCTTTACATGTTTAAGTTTTTTTTAGGTTCACCAGAATATGGAATTATTGCCATTTATCGCTAGTGTCATCATTGTTGGTGCCTCCTTTCATCACTGATATTATTTGTTGGTCCTCTTTTGTTGCTTTTTTTGTCATTGGTGTCGCTGTTTGTTGGTATTGTCGTTCATTGGTACTCTTTTCGTCTTTGGTGAGTTGTTTTTTATGTGCCATATACCGCTGAAGATCACTTACATTGTTAGAGTTAGGATTAGAAGATAGAATGAGTTTAGATTAAAGTTATGATTAGGGTTAGATAATAGCGCTTTAGTTTAGTGTTAGGGTTAAGTTAGATGGTATTGCAAGAATATGAAATATGGATATGTATTTTGTTGTACTATATAATAAATATAAAATAAATATGATGGATCATAATAAAATAAGATTAAAGTGAAATATGTATAGTATAATAAAATTGGCAAGTTACCAAAAAATAAAATTTTTTGGGCCACATTTTTTAGAGCTAGGGGTTAAGATTAGAGGTTAGTTTTAGAGTAGAGTTTATATTAAACAAGTATAAGTGGGTTTTAGAGAGTTAAATAAAAGCCTACATTTCATTGTAATCCATGATCAACAACAATAAAAAATAATAATATTGGTATATAAAATCGTATGTCAATTTTATTGGAATGCATGGGGGTCGCTTAAGGCCAGATACGTACATATATACATCATGATTTTTCTGATTTTTAATTAAAAAATCAATTGAAATTAAGGTTAGAGTTAGATGAAGGGTGTTTTATATATAGCAAAATTGCATTTCTAGCACTTTTATATAGTGGACCAAGACCGGTTTAGATAGCAAGCTGAATGTTAACAGTTAATCAAATTGATGATTAGTATGCAATCTTAGGTACTTTATAGTTTCTTAATAGAGCATGTTATCAGGTATAATCCTCCTATTGGTTGGCTGTTTGGCATTCGATCCCGTTTTTAACGTTTCACCACATGAATCTGTACCATGCGAATAAATTTGTGTACGTTTCACATGATTTTTACTATAAAAAACTTCGAATTTGCGTGTTTAGAATATGCAGTAATTTTGAAGATTTTTAAGATTTAGATAGTGTGAAATTGGTTTTTTATTTATCGATAAAAAAAAAAAAATAATAATAATAATATTTCTCGAAAGAATAAAGTTATTTACTCATATAATTATCAATATTTAATCTATAATTTTAACATTTATCTTTAATAATTATAATTTCTCGAAAAAAGAAAGTTCAAATAATGAAGCCACCATTAGGAGAACACGTAACTAATATATTATTAGCTGAATTCGATATCGATAAAGGTTCCTCTTTAGCGCATCAATATCCTGAGCCCACTGGTACAGATGAACAGTAAGTTCTTTGTTCTAATCCTTAATAAAAATTATTAATTCTCCGATTCATAAATTTTTACTTTTTATTTTGATATTAATTTAATCTAGCCTATTGGCAGAGTTAATGTTACCAGATGGTGCACATCTGCGTACCGAAGATTGGACTGTGTTCTTTTTAAATCAATCTATTCCAGATCCTGATAAAATTTCAGCTGATCTGATATCTGATCGTTCGAGGGACAATGAAACTCCACTGTTATATGCATTGAATTTGGTTAGAACTAGGCATGATAAAGAGGCTAGACGGTGTGTTATTTTTTATTTGCCGAAATTTATGGTATTTAATGTTTAAATGTTTGCAAACCATTGATTTTTTTCATAATAGTAATATTCAGATTTGTTTTTTAGAGGCGCTGTAGTAAAAGCTATGGCTATTTGTACTAGACATCAATATTTACATATTTATAAGGTTATATTTTATTTCTTTATTTTTATATTATGTGTTAAATATTATTTTTTCCCCATTATTCATAAATAATTTATTTCAATTAATATAGCCTGTTCTTTTATTAGCACTTGATAATTACTTTCAAGATCCTTCAATAGAATGTCTTGCATCTCTCTATGAAGCTGTGAATTCAATGGATTGTAAATATATGCCAATATTTAATGCTAATGAAAAAGCTATTTTACGTGCATCAGAGAATAAAGATATGTTTGAAGAAAAATTTATAGCATTTGAAAATAGTAGAAAACATATGCAAGAAAGTTCTTCATTCTCATTGAATGATGATGAAAGTTCAGGTAAAGGTTTGGGAATTATTAATGAAAATATTGAAGGTTTTGGAAGTGGTGATTATGTTATTGTAAGTGAAGAAGAAAGAGAAAAATTGAAACGAGGAACTTACATTGATTTAGCTCCAAATTTGAGTAAAAATAAGGATAGACATTTTTTTGAAACAAAAGTTGAATATAATGGAATTAAATTACCTATAAGAGTACCTTTAACTGTTAATCCTGAAGAAGTCGGTGATGTAAGTTATATATAACTTTTTTTTTTTTTAATTCTATTATTAATTAATTATCTCAACTTGAAATTTTTTCAATTTATCTAATAGTTTTCATTAATTAAACTAATCACTACATTCAATCCACAATCGCCGGCTCCATTTAATCACCCATTTCATCCGCATTTGGATTCAAGTGGAAATCAAACTCAACCAATAATTTTATTGCTTAATGCATTACTTACTCAGAAACGGATTATTTTTTTGGGACAAGGGCATCCGTCGGGTGACGTTGCCAATTATGTGTTATCCGCATGTGCTATGGGAAGTGGCAGTGGTGGTGTCTTAAGAGGATTTACGGAACGTGCTTTTCCGTACACTAATTTAACAAATGTTGATGACTTGTTAAAAGTGTGAGGACTATTATTATTATTATTTTTGTATTATTATTTTTTTACTTGGAGTTTTTATTATTTTTCGAGTTACTATAGTTTCAAATTTTTTTTTTTCAAATTATGTAGACCAGGCTTTATAGCTGGAGTAACAAATAGAATTTTTGAGGATCATAGTTCATGGTGGGATGTTTTATGTAATATTGACACTGGAAAAATTACTGTTAGTAAGGATATTGCGACTCCTTCATATGGAACTAAACCAGATGAAAAGCCTGAAGAAGGTGTAAGATCTCCTTCAAGCAAAACTGAATCCTGGGGACGAGAAAAATGGGACACTGCTGATAACGAATTTATGGCTGAAGTATATTCATTTTTCATTTTTCATTCTTTTATTTAAATATTTATCTTACTCAATATAATTCAACAAAATTCAACAAAAATTTTTTAGGTAATGCATGCAATTCAACATCATTATGGTGAAACTGCGATACGTGGTAAATTTCAAGAATATGTACAACGTTTCGTACGACTAACGGCTTTATATGAAGTCGAAACTTTTGGTTCAACTAAAATTGGAATGATGCCTGAGGATACGGATTATCCGGGGATACTTGGTACAGGACTAGCATTTCAGGATGAAAATTCAAAACATAGAGAATTTGCTGCCAATGTTAATAGGATTGAAGGATGGAGGCAGACCATTAGTTACAAGTATTATCAGTTGGTAAGAATTTTGTACGATGAATGGCTGCAAGAATTTATATTTCAATTATTCAAACATTTCTTTATTCAATACAGCATTTATTTTATTTTCTTATTCTTTACTATCTAGGATTTTCAAAGTTATTTGAAAACACGTAACATAAAATCCTTTGACGTGCATCATCAAGTGTCAAAATTAAGAATGTTAAAAAATATGACTGAACAAGAAGTTGAAACCTTGTTTAAAGCGTTTGTTAATAGTATTTCCACCGATGAACAAATTATTGAGGTAAAACTCCTTATTTCAGAATATATTTACTATTAAATTTTGTTTAATTTTTTTATTAACATTCAAATTATTCATAATCGAATATTTTAAAGTTCTTGGCATATCTACCACAGAATCAAGGGGGATTATTTCCAATTGGATTAGGTCTATTTTATCCACTTAAGACCGTAAGAGATAATACGATTGAATTGTTCATTAGGCTTAATAATCATGCTGTAAGTTCATATATTTATTGGTTTTTTTCTTGGCTTTTTAAATTTTTATCAATTAATTTTTTATTATTATAGACTGGAAATAAATTTATACAAAGTTTAAATTGTTTTCAAAAAATTGCATACGAAAGACAACTTAATCAAAAGCGAGAGAAACAGCAACAAATAGAATTCGCTAATAAGCTTGCTTGTTCACACGATTCCAATGATTCTAATTTGGAGTTTATGGATTTTTGATAGTTATTTTTGAGTGATAAAGTATTATTTATTTATTCACTTATTTATTCACTTATTTATTCATTTATTTATTTATTTATCTATTTATTTACTTAATTATTTATGTATCTATTTATTTACTTATTTATCTATTTATTTTTTTATTTATTATATATTTATTGAATTTTCGTTAAAGATAACACTAATATCTCTATCATAAAATGTTTAATTTAATAATAGACTTGTTGATTATATAAAATAGGATTATATCAGATATAGAAAGGTTTGGATTATTAATCATTCTCGAATAGATAGAACCAATTTTGGAAATTTACATATAGTTTATATATATATATATATAGCATGTATTATTAAACACATTATACATATATTTATTTTAAAGTTATGACATATATACCTTAATAGGTTCGGTTCAATTGTAATATTTTTAATGTCATAATTTTTGGTTGTAATTATCATATTATAAAAGTTTCATCACATATATAAACAAAATAATTTAAATACAAATTAGGCAAGTTGTTTAATCAGGAAGATACAAGGATCTGTAGGTCGCAGAGAACTTATAGCTCCATTATGGTGCTTTCTTTAGAAGGCATTCGTAGTATTTACAAGATAAAAATAACAAAATTATTTACTACAAGAAAAATCAGTACTAATTAATAAAGCTAATTTAAAAAGAAAGCCTATGGTAAATATAGAAATGCACAAATTATATATTTTTATTTTGTAACTAACGCTTGGCTAATATTCGATAATTTTAATAATATTTCTGAAAGTTCTTTTTCATTTGTTGAAGAATTACAAATCGAGTTGAACAACATTGAATCATGTAAAACCAAGTAATCAGTGATGAACTTTATAGTTAATGAAGAATTTACAATTTTTATAATACAAGTTTCATAATGATAAAAGAGATGTTTTATCGCAAAAGAGTTTTCACAAAATCCTGCTTTTTGATACAAAGTTTGCAAAAGTTTAAAATATAAATATATATAGATGCAATAATTTTTTTTTATTTGAAGTATATTAAAAAGCTTTCAATAAAAAATATTTTTTTTTTAGCCCAAGTTTAATGAAATTTTATTTACTAAAACAAATAAATAAATAATTTATTTTTTAAAGCTAAGAATTAAAGTTTAACCAGTATCAATAAAAGAGCATTAATAAAAAACAGGATATAAAAGATCTTTCTAAATGTAGATTCTATATAAAATCTTTTAAATACAAGCATACTATTTTACTAACTTTTTTTTATTTGAATTTTATAAATTTATACAATTCAAATTATTTAGTTTGCTTAAATATTTGTTAAGATATTTTAGTTCAAATTTTTTAAAATATCAAAATATTTATTAATAGAAGCTAAAAATTAAAATATCTTAATAGGTCACTAAAAAATAAAAACTCAATATAGTTTCTTTTTTGATGACCCCTTTAGAATAATAGCAAATTTTAAAATAATCAATACAGCCCTTCTTATTGACAGTTTTTAGAACAATAACAAATTCTAAAATAATCAAAATATAGAAATCCTTATAGCAAAAAGAAGCAGTAAGTAAAAAATTTTGATTTTGTAATTTTATAAAAATTATATGCTATTATTCTAATTCTTTAAGTATTGTATTTTAAAATTTTTTTTTACTTACTGCCTCTTATTGCTATAGGGGTTTCTATATAATTATCTTAAAACTTGTTATTTTTTTTAGTAACTATTAGAGCTATATTAAGCTTTTATTTTTATAGTGCATGACATCTAAAGACTAAAATAATTTTAAAAATTAATAGCTCATGATACAGAAAAGATATAAAAAAAGGAAGCCGCTAAATTGTAGCCAAGCTAATTTGCTACAACTTAGTGGCTTTATTTTGAAAATAATTATTATATATTATTGATTTATACTATTTTGAATTTATACAATTTTTATATAATATGTTAAAAAATTAACAAAAATGGAAAAGTCACCTGATTTGGTCTTTGTTTATTGGCTAATTTTTAAAAAATTTGTTAATTAATAAAATTTTAGCTATTAAAAAAAAAGGGTGAATCTATTTGTAACAGTAGTTACAGTTCTGAGTCAATCAAATTGCTAGATTAGGTATGACAAAAAAATTCAAAAAATTACAAATCACAATAACTTCAAATTGTGTCTATGAAACCAATATTTTTTTCTAGCTAAAAATACTTCTTAAGATGTTTTATTATATAATAAACCTTTTTCTAACTCTAAATCTAACCCTAACCCTAATCTGGTTACTGTCACCGCTAATGACAAGCACATTTTTTCAAAAAAAAATTTTAACCAATCAAAATACAAGAAATCAATAAAACATCAAAATTCATTATAAATTTTTTTAAAATAGGACAAATTTGTCACAAATTAGTATTTTAGTTTTTAGATGTTGCATACTATAGCACTGTAAAAAAAATTTTAATTATTTAATTATTAAAATATCTTAATTTATCCTGTGGGTCAATAGCATAAATGGTTACGCTTCCAGGTCACCAAATATAAGGTTGCCGGTTCAACCTCTACTAGCGGACAAAAAAAAACTATACTTGATCACGAAATGAATGAGCTGAACTAGGATGCTAGGACTGCAATTGGCTAATTTAACCACATTAATTCATTTTTGGTGCTAAATAAGGAAATAATGAATACTTTCAATGGAATTTTGGTTGAATAAATATATACTTCTAGTGGAATTCCAGTTGAACAGTAATAAATAAAAATAGCAAGCTGTACTAATTTGATAAAAGAAAAAGAATCGCAGATGAACTCAGAACGGTCCCGATCCTATACCGAAACAGAAGGAAACCAAAAAAACTTTGGAAGGCCGAAGGAATAAAGTACTGAGAATTGAATTGTCTGGCTGCCCTGGTCGGTACGGATGACTAGAGAATCTGAATGAAGTTGGAAGCTGAAACTTCGAAAGGCCAAAGAAAGAAAGTACTGAGAATCTCTTTGTTCTATCTCTCTCTGCTTTGGTTAGTACAGACGACTAGAGGTTCCAGAAGAAGTTAGAAAACCGATTACACCACCGATAGGCTAGGTACTTAAAAATGAGGAATATCTAGGTGACTAAGTATAGAATTGGTTGTACAACTAGTCCGGTATCATCATAGAATGTATCACAAAAAGAAATTGTATTTGAAACATAGGACCTTAATAAAAAGATTGCTAACTGTGACCTTCGGGGATGAAAACCCAAAGAAATTTAAAAAAATTTTACATATGTGTCCGAAATTAAGCTACCTTTTTTGGCCAAAAAATTACACGAAAAATCGTAAAGTAGCTTATTTTCGAAATATAGAGTTTTTTAAAAAAATTGAAAAACGTACTAATAAAAAGTTGAGTAGTCTTATCATAGACCCGGGGTTTACACTAATAACCTAAACCCCAAAGAGGTCTACATTAAGACAATTAATTTAATCCTAGACCCCATATCTAACCAATCAAATTTAATCACATGACAAATATAAATTTGGCAGTGATCCTCGCCATGCTGACCCCATGATTGGCCAATCAAATTCGGTTGCATGACTGATAGTTCATCAAAAAAAAAGAAAGTCTCCGGACACCATATTTTTATAACAAAAATACAAAAAAATAAAAAAAAATTTTTAAAAAAAATTTTATTTATAGGGTTTAAATTCGATTACGGGATACCAAAATTTCCAAGTCTTTTACACGAAATTACCTAATTTTTTTTTTTTTTATGTTTTTTAGGGACAAAATCGAACACAAAAAAAATGAGCGCACCCAAAGCAACGCACAACACCAATATATGGCACACCCAAAACAACGCACAACACCAAAATTTTTCAAGCTTTTTACACGAAATTACATAATTTTTTTTATTATACTGTTATAAAAAAAAGGACAGAATCGAATACAAAAGAAACGACTATATACGGCACACCCAAAACAACGCACAACACCAAGAAACGACGATACACAGCACCCAAAGCAATGCACAGCACCAAGAAATGACATACACGGCAACTACAACACCAAGAAACGATGATATACGGCACACCCGAAGCAGCGGCAAAACACCAAGAAATGACGATACACAGCACCAAAAAAACGACCACACTATTGAAATCGAAGACGATGCGAACATAAATGATGGCAGCACAATATAAAGTAAAAACTATTTAATATACTAGTATAAAAAAAAACAAAGAAAACAACAAGACAACTCACCTAACGGAGAAATACGAGGCCAACTAACAGAAAAACTTACAAGACACCTAACAAAAGAACGCCTTCCACAAACCCAATAAAACGAAACAAGGCCTATATGTAAGAAGAACATCTAAAAAAGTAAAAAGAATTATTAATTTCGAATATCAAAAAAAAACAGAATCATTCCAGAAAACACACGAAGCCATGCGAACGGAAAAACGTGCAAGACCACCTACTGGAGAAACATACAAGACCATCACCCGAAAAACGTACGAGAACACTATTCACAAGTCGGAGAAACGTATTATTTCAAAAGAACACCGGAGAGCCACAGACAACCATTCCACAAAAGTAATACAAGACCACTTCTCCCATTAGCGACAACACCAACGACGACAATTGAGACGACACCAACGACGACACCTGCTACGACACCAATGACGACACCTGCGACGAAACCCGCGATGACACCAACGACGGTAGCTAAAAAAGAAAAAAGAAAAAAAAGTTAAACCAAAATAAACAAAAAAAAACAAACGAAAGAAAAAAAAAAAGATCGAAAAATCAAACAAAATCAAAAAAAACTTATCTTGATAATCTTATACATATAGGGGTGCACGGGCATAGGTTAAGGATTTTCTATAAAAAAAAATTTAATATAAACCTCTATGAGGTTTATATTATTTAACGTAAAACCCGGGTCTAGGCTAAGGTTTTTCTAAAAAGTTATCCAAATGATACACCAAATTTTTACTATAGGTGTATTTTGATGCGCTGAACAACTTTACTTAATCGACCTTTTGAAGTTTACTTAGTAGAAAAAAAAGTTTTATATGTAGCAACTGCTAACAAATTTTTTAAGATTTTTAAAAAAAATCAGGGGGGTAGCTTATTTTCGGACATATACGGTAATTTAATATTTTAAAAAAATTAAAATATTTAGTAAAAAATAATTAGTTTTTAAAAAAAACCCCAAATAAAAATATTAAAAAAAAATTTTTAATTTATTGCTATGGCAATATATTACTACTTTTAATCAGCCAATTAAAATGCAGGATAAGGTATAATATAAAATTAAAACAATTATAAATTTTTTTCAAAATTGGCTATAAGGCTATACAAAATAAATTTTTGTTATAATCTAGCTGAATCAAAAAATTAAAAATTTAAAAATATTTTTTTTAATTTATTAACCAATAAAAATTTAAAACTCACAATATATACTAATTTAATATATTGTACATTACTAAAAAGCAAGGTTTGTTCCAGAATTTTTTATAATAATTGCAATATAAACTAAATTAATCTTACCACTAGGGTTCTATAATTTGATTTAATTTGATTTGATTAAATATTTGATTTCAAATCAAATTCAAATACAAAATTTTCAAATCAAATCAAATATAAATTGATAAATATTTAATTTGATTTAACAAATATTTGAAATATTTGAAAATTTATATATAAAATTTTAAAAAATTTCAAATTAAATCAAATTCAAATACAAAGTTTTTAATTCAAATCAAATTTAAAATTAAGAATTACTTGATTTGATCAAATTCAAATATGCCAAATATTTAATTTAATTGGAGTTTGAAAAACCCTATTTATTAGTATATTTGCAACAATTTTTTATAAATATATTAAAAAAAAAATTTTTAACAAAAAAAGTTCTAAATCACTAGGTTATTTGGCCTATTTTTATATTATAAAAACCAAGAAATTTATTTTGTATCTCTAATAATTATTATTTTTTTATTTAGCAAATTATTATATATATGTTGTACCCAGATTTGGAATTTGTCCCAATTCAGAATCAGGCTGCCCCAGATGAGAATTTTGTAGCAAAATTAGAACTTTAGGTGACTTTAAGGTTAGGGTTAGGGCTAGTATTAGAGGTAGGATTAGACCAGATTCCAAATTGGGACAAATTTCAGATCTGGGTACAATATATATATATCTTTTATAATATTTAGAAGTTGTTTAACAAGATATAGCAATTTAGAATAGTAGCAATAGGACCCCAAATAATTTATATGAGCTTATATTTGGATATTATAGTAAAATTTTTTTTGTTAGCACTTTTATATTAGTATATATCAGCTATATTTCAAATATCAGATAAGAATTTTAAGATTCTTTATTTTTTTTTTGAAATACAATATAACATTCTTTAAAAACAAAAAACAGAACTACAATGGTCTACTATATTATTATAAACACTTTTTGGATGGCCATTGCTCAAAATCGAGTAGTAAATGCCGTATGAAATTTATAATGTGTGACTGTTTAATTTAATAGTACAACATACTAAAATTTTATGCAATTTTATTATGTCATATAGAAGTTATTTAAAAAACTCTAAAAATTTAATATTTTTATTTGTATGAAAGTAAAAATTTTAAATGTAAAAAAAAAAACTCTTTCTAATGATCTCTTGTACACAAAAATTCTAGGAAAGAAAAACAGCAGAATAGAAAAGTCTTGCTTAAATTAAATATATACACGGCCCCACGGGCACTTAGAGAACCCCAAAAAACACAAAGTAAAGCAAAATTAAGCACAAAAAAGAAAAAACAACTAATGTAAACACACTACACGTTATCAAAACTGTCCTCCCTCTAGAAGGAAAAATACACAAGAGGCGTCTCAAAACAGAGCACCAACTATTCAACATTACCTCTCACCAAATGAAGCCTAGCAGTGGACCACAACACATGGTAGACCTACACTCCCAAGACCAACCTCAAACAAAAAAACTCCGCTCACTCGGTCCAGACGACACAACTCTCAACAATGAAAAAAGTGGCCAACTCAGCTTAGGGCAGTGTCATTAATCACCTGATTATTTTTTATCAGAGGCCTACCCCCCTCCCTCTTTCTTAATATATAAATAGTCAGGTTCTTATATATAATTTCAACTTTTTTTACCCCCCTCCCCCCCTAAAAAATCACCTGATTTTTGTTACTCCCCTTACCTCTGTCAGATTCATCAATGATATCACCATACCAGGGATTTACACAATCAGGCATAGATCAAAACAATAAACCAGTTTTTAACAAGAACAATGCAGAACCTGGCACCCAGATTTTCTAGGATTACCCGCCCCCTGAAATTGAGATACATGACTCTCAGGGCACTGATCTACAATCACCCTACAGTGAAACTCAAGCCTCAACAATGATATTTGACAAAAAGAATCTCTTTGACATAACTGATGATGATCAAATAATCATGCAAACCGACTCTAACACTAAAGCCCACACAAAATCTGCCACAACGACTAATCCAACAGATAACAGTTACACACGTAGTCAAAATGACGATGTAGACATGGACTGCAAATCAGACCACACAGTAGAATTGACACCAATCTGACCCAAGACCCTGAGCTATAGTCAGGCGGTCAGACAAACCCGACTTCTCAACTCAGAGTTACAAGAATTAGTAACCCTATGGACTAACGCCATTGTGGAAGCATTACAAAAAATGAAAGACCAGCCTTTTGACACTGCTACATGGAACCCCGACAAAGTACTGAATGCGCTCAAAGACAAGACTGAACTCATGAAACTCTTTAACGATAAAAACACATCCCGGCCTATACAGTACAATATCCCTCCAGCAATCGGGCTAAAGTTCAAACATCGAGATACAGCCTTCTTTCGCACATTTACTAGAGACAAAAAGAGCAAGCCAGCACACCAGATTGAATATGAAGAAAGCTTTAACAAAGCCCTAAGAAATTACAAAAGACAATACAACGTGATCATAACCAACAAAACCAATAGAGACCAGATTTACACGATGCTTAAGAAAAAACTGGCGGCCAACTACATCTCTAACCTGAACTTTATCACATCAAATCCGCATCAGATTATTTCTACAATATATTATTGTGCAAAATTTACCCAACTGAAGGACTTGGTACTATTCGAATTAATGCGGAAGCTTCTTGGTGAAGCTTTATCCAACAATTTTGAACCACTGCCGGACAACCCTAACTTAATCCCAGAACATGTCATAGAATTTCTGCTATTTACTTTATCTTTTACTGAGCGTAAACATACAAAAGCAGTTGTGGCATCTCTTAGAAAAATCTATTCCTTTTCATACCTCCCTAGCTCCTACTTCATAGACAACAAATCGCTCCTTCCCTACGAACCTGCAGATCTACATAGTGCTATCCAAGACCTTTTCCTATTACTGAATTCGATAACTTAGCTCGCCTCTCTAACTATAGAGCGCAACTAAAAGAATGCTACCACTTTGATCGCATTCTATAGTAGTACTTTGACCTACCCATACC
The DNA here is from genome assembly GCA_003550325.1 of Gigaspora rosea. NCBI lineage: Eukaryota > Fungi > Glomeromycota > Glomeromycetes > Diversisporales > Gigasporaceae > Gigaspora > Gigaspora rosea. Next base: position 19,331 of record QKWP01003048.1, on the reverse strand, counting down.
CAAACCCAGAGACCTTTACCACTCACCTACAAGAACTACCACAGAATTTACGCCGTTTGTTTTCAATAGACCCAATGCTCTCCCCTCAGAACTTTAAGAATATGATAGATTTGCTACGAGAGAAATACGAATTTGGAAGACTACCAAATGATTATATAATTGCAAAACCCCCACTACCAACTGACCCTACAAAAATCAAAACAGAGTTGACTTATATATACCCTATTGCTAATAAACAACTTGCAAGAACTTTTATTCAAGAAATCAAGCACAAATATAAATTCAGAATCCCACTTCTCTCTAACATAATGACTGTAAACCTGACAAATAAACCAGAACTCCTTACTAAGGTTGAGAACATTAAAGAATACCAGATTACTATCCCAATAACCACACCCGGACAACTTGTGAATACAGCATGGCTACTGTGTGAGATTTATTATTTCGATAAACTTCCCAAAGAATGGATTGAAATCACACCAAAGGACCCTACCTCAACAACCACACCAAGCCTAGCTTACCCCCAATCTAGAAGAACTTACAACATATATAACCAACAACATCCCAACCATATCTATCCAAGTCCCTATATCCAGCTATAATACAGCTTCTGATGTTATCAATAAAATCCAAGAACACTTCAATGTTACCCTTATTCCAAACTACCTGATCAACCTTCCCGATCTTCCACACCGGAATGGGACATCTTTGATAACTCTTTATCATGAGTGACTACTCTAATGCACTCGACTACACCTGTACAGACGGGACCATCAACAACTCAAATAACAAAACCAACATTTCTTATTTAACAGATAGTATAAACATAAATCACCCTCCACCATCCATACTAAACATACACCCAAAATAACTATTCACAACCTATCTCATCTCTATATCACTACTCATAACGTTTAGAGCATTAACAATAACCTCAAGTTAAAGATTTGGCTCGAATACTATAAAGAAAAAGACCTTCATATCGTATCAATGACTAAAACCAAACTAGCCCAATCCAATGAAAGGAACCTCAACCTATCTAATCCCATATACCTAATCTACACCTCAAACTGTGATGAATACACAGCAAAAAAACAAGAATCGAGTATGGGAATAGCTATCGCAATACAACTCTTCTTACAACTATACATACACGATATTCGCACCCTTCTCGGAACTGCTATAATGATGGACTTCTTTTTTCCATACCACAATAGGACCCGCATTATATCAGTCTACCTCCCCTCCAACAATCAGCAACTCTCCCTAAACATACAGGCATCGGTATCAAACCAGATCACACAAGCCAAAGCAAATTAATAAAAATTATAGTTTTGGAAGACTTCAATTACAATATCTCTTCCCCTAAAACCCGGTCGTCCTCACTCTTACACCTCATAAGCAACACTTATATGTCTAGCATAATTAACTACTTCAGCATTGCTCAAACTACCTGGTCTAGATCAACTTCACACAGTCAAATCGATGACATTTGGGTTACATCCAATATTATTGCCCACTGCTCGAATATTACAATCACAGACCCAACTGAGATTACTAATAGCGACCATATGATTCCGCATACCAAATGGTTTCTACCTCACACTTTCCCCACGCAAAGAAAACAAAGAACTTCCAGAAAGATCTTCCTTTACCACAAGATGACGAAGGATTCTTGAGCAGATTTCGCCTCCTACATTAGCGACCGCATGATGGAGCTTAAATTGAACAATAATACCCTGATAACGAACGAAGAGGTACTAAATAGACAATGGCACAAATAGAACATGGTCGTTAAAAAAGCAGCAAATAAGTTCATACCTACTTCTAAATCTGCACCTCGAAAATTCTATGCCTTTAACCTCAAAACTACAAAACTCTATCAGGCTCTTAAAATTGCCAACAAGATCAAAAGACTAACTCTCACAGACCCAACTCCAAAATCGCTAGTGGCTATAGTTGAAGACATAAATGAAAAAATCAAGCAAATTGATGACCTGACTGAATATCCTACCACTCGGTTTAGTGAACAGAATCTGCAATCCTACACATTTCCACAGACCAAAGCCCTAATTGCTGAACTACACAAAGGCCTCCACAAAGCCCGAAATCTAGAAAATAACGCAGAACACAGAGAGAGTATAAATTACTATATCAAATGCAGGTACCAAAACTTCACCGACCACACTACTACAATGATAAATAGCATCCTAAAAAACCACACAGACAGAGTATCCCTCCCTAATATCTGCCTCCCAGACGCTGTTGTAACGGAACTGACTGAAATCAAAGACAAAGTAAAGCAGCACTTCACCCAATGGACTAAACCTAACCCAACCAATAACGAGTACTAGGAAGCATGGATAGATCATTATAAACCTTTACCGCACGTATCTTCAGAATGGTATTCGCTTTTCAGCCCACCAATTAGCAAGGAAGAATTAGTAGAAACAATCACCAACTCCTCCCTACAGAAAGCCACAGGCCGCAAGGCATCTCTAATGAAATGCTAAGACAACTACCTTCCTACGCCATTGACATTCTATTAGACATTTTTGATGCATGTACTTGTTTAGGCACTATCCCAAAAGCATGGAAACATAGTCTGATCTACTCCATCTCCAAAAAACAAAAATTTGAAGGCAAGCTGAACCAAACCCGTCCAATTACCTTGATTGAACATACCAGAAAAATCTTTACAAAAATCCTCACTAACCAACTCAACCAAATTCTGATGAAATACCCATACTACCCCTATCCAATTATGTTGCTCTGCCTTACATATCAACTGCCCAACCTATTCAACATCTTACAAACATACTTGAGGATACATACATAAACAATAAAGAATTTTTGATATTGTTACAAGACATGTTCAAAGCATATGATTCTGTGCACCTCCCTTTGCTCTACAAAGCTCTCCTCAGAATCAAATGCCTGAACTCTATGCCTCGCTCATCACAAACTTATTCCTAAACAGAGAAAACAGAGTTATTACAGAGTACGGACTTACAGCTCCTTATCTGGTGAGTGACGGTATCAACCAAAGTGAAACCATCACTCCCCTTCTATGGCGCATATACTATGATCACCTTTTACACAAAATCGCAAAAGAAAACAAAGGCTACGAACTATACACCAAAACCTCGTCAAATCCAATACCACTTTATACCAATATAGCCTGTCTAACCTACATGGACGATACTACATGGGTGGTACACTCAAAAGAAGACCTAGAGAAAATCATTATCACTGCTACCTCCTTCTATGATTTAACTAACATTAAAATTAACCTGACAAAGTCTACGCTAGCAACAAATTCACCTGACCAAAATGCACACATAATCTTCCGGAATACACCAATATATAATATAAATAAAACTGAAACGAAGCCTTCAGGTTCTTGGGATTCTGGTTCACTAGAACACCAAAGCACCACCCAATCCACAAAATCATCGCAAAAGAAGCCCTAGCAGATATACAAAAAATGCAACATGCTAAAATTACTGAAAAACAGACAATATACATCGTTAATACAGTATTGTTAACAAGACTAGCGTACCGAGTCCAAAATACTCTTTTCCCTCACTACCTGTGCGAAAAGACCACTACCAAATATACACTAATTGTAAAACACAAAGCTGGCCTAGCAAAATCAGTTCCAAACTCCTTTTTTTACTACCACTGCATATATGCCTTAAAACAAACCCAAAAAATCCAATTTCTTCAACATATCTCCCTCTTTACTAAAGCTGAATCACCCTGATTTCCCAACTTCCCCACTTAAGATACGTCTACAACAATTACAAAATGCTACATGTACCAACCAATCTATCCTCTTACAACTACCTGTATTCCCAATAAAAGAGAACAAAACTACTACAGCCCAAATCATCCATACTCTACACGACTTTGACATACAAATTACAAATGCAAATCACCCCTGGCCATCCCCACAAAACATCCAAGGCACTCCCATCAACACCATTATAATTAACGCCCCAAACCGCTCATACCTCTGAACCAGGCTCAACCAGCATAACATTGGATATATAGAACAATTTCTGAAATATGAATGCAACAAACTTATTGACTAGCAAACTATACCTCACAACCTTCAGAAAATCCTACACGGAAGACAACCCCTATGGTTCAGGCAAATCCATGACTTACTAACCGACCACACCTACCTTGATTTCAGTCTCACAATGCCCAACCCTTTCATAACACCCAAAATTAATAGTATGAAAAGACAATGGGTAATCACACATAGCGGCTATATAGGAAAAATAAGTAACATAACAAACAATAATGCCAGAATAAGCCATTGGGAATTCAACAAACAAACAAAACAACTTACCAGATGCTATAGCTGCAACCTAAAGGCCATAAAAGAAAAGGGCATAAAATGTTTTTTTACATCAGATATCAGGGAGCTAATTCCAACTCAGGTCGACTTCTTATTCACAATTAGAGCTCGCCTACCTAGCATAAAGCTAGCAATCAAACACCAAAACAACTTACTCAAGACTACTTCCAATCATACATGGCTATTTATATCTGACCAAATCACCCTCAAACTCGTAAATGTGTTCTCCAATATTAATTTGAATCTATAGAGCTTGTATCTATAGCAATCCAAACGCAATAAAGATAGTGAACCTGTGAAAATAGAAATAGTTAGCACCAACACCCTTATTAACTCTATCCTTACTCCCTCAGCTATAATTAGCATTAGCCCACAAACAGTACTACATATCCATAATGAATCTTGGCCGTCATCATTCAAAGCTGTACTTATAGCAATGGCTGCAGCAATCACAGTAATTACATGTCATCAACGGACCGAAATCTCAACAAACTCCAAACACTTAAAAAATATACTCAATACGATTATCTTCACTTCAACTTATCACCATAGGAGAATATACACTATGAATCATGCTATACTTCTACTAGCAATTAAAACTATTATTACTACAAAAGCAATCAATTTAACTGTTAGCTACAAGGAAATACTAATTATATCTGACCCACCGGAATCCACCCACTCGGAGCTTGCGGTTTAGCATATTGGTAACTCATATATAGTACAATTTCTTACATACAACATCCCACACACACCAAGACGATTTCTACGGCACCTTTTCAATGCCACCACAATCGCACAATGGCATTCACAACACAGGACTACAGAATGGAGCGATCCACGACTTCAAATCAACTAGACCCATACATACTCGCTAATATCATACAACGGCAAACCTCTATTCCTCCAAGCCGACCAAATAAATCTGCTCTCAAGGCTTTCAAAATTAAGTTACTATTTAACAAATTACCAAACCTCCTGAATTTACACTACCGAGACCTGTCCAAATACCCTGACCCAAGATGTCCAAGATGCGAACAAGAATGGGAGGACGGCACCCATTGGATCACATGCCCAAGCAACAACCTGCCTATCTCGAGATAATTAAACAAACTATACGCAAAATCTGTACTAAACACAACCTAAATAACATTAATGCTCAGCCCTTCATCGACAACTTTACACATCTACACCTTTCATATGACAAATGTCTACCCATCGGTCTAATTATGACAAGAACTTGCTTTCCTTCTACAAACCTAAAAATCCAAGCCTCTTTTACCCCTCAACTCCATCATAAAATTATCAAGAATCTATATAAAATTTGGAAAACTAGCAGAGCGGCAATAGCCAAGATTACTGTTCTACCCTTCTCTAACAAACTTATCACCATTCTTCAATCCACTTCTAGTACCAACACCGCTACACCCAAAGAATTAAAATATAGACACTGGACTCGCAATTTCATAGCACACAATACCTCCCCTACCACCATAGTATACATAACCTAGTTAGGTCTGCTACCATATTATAGGGGTCTTAATGGGTCGGGTTGGTCGGGTTTGGGCCTGACCCGGGTCTGACCCACTTGGGTCAAAACCTGACCCGGGTCTGACCCGCCTCATGTCAAACCCGACCTGGGTCTGACCCGCCTCATGCCAAACCCAACTCGGGTCTAACCCGCCTCATGTCAAACCCGACCCGGGTCTGACCCAAACCAACCCAACCCAGGTTGAACCCGGGTCAACAGGTCATATAGAGAGGCTTACTAATTTTATCGAAGTTATGCATTTAAATAAGCCATTCGAGTTATGAATACTTTTATATATTTTACAACACAAAACATTTTATAATCTACGTTGAAATAAGTTATTCGAGTTATGATATTTACTATTTAATTTCACTTATAGAACTTAGTGGTATAATAAACATTTATTAATCTAAGATCTAAAAATTTATCATAATAATCCACGAATATAAAGGATATTTATTAAGATTGCAGAAATTAATAATCTGGTGATGAAATAGATAAAGAACAATTCCAGAATGCTCCCATGGTTTTCCATATTTCAACAGACCCCTGAATACAGCGGAATGAATGCCCCGATCATATGAGACATGAAAGAAGCCCGACTAATCATGATTTGGATAAAACTCCTTTCAAGTGAAAATATATGGGCTAAAATAGAAAGGGACCTGAAAGAAGCAAATCTCCGTGATAAAAGGAGTATAGACGTCAAAACAGCACTAAACAATGCACCAGTTAAAATGAGAGCGTGGCCAGAGTGGTAGAAGTCATACCTAGCTGCCTGGAAACGCGTAGAGGGATCTGTTGTATCAAACATGAACAGATGGCCATGGAGTTTAGAGGATATACATGTAGCAAATACCAAGGGTCTAGAATATAGTGTCAAAAAAGGTACTGAATATCTAAACCAAAAAACTTTGCTGCCAACGGCAGCACAAACGAATTCACAACAAAGAGAATGAGATTGGATCCGTATGAACTGGGTAAGTAACCGGAGGAAAGATGTTTTTTGGAGATTTCAACACAAAGCCCTCCCACTCAGGTATAGACTTCTGCGCATAACACAAATGGAAAATGGAGAATGTCCAGCCTGTCCTGGAATAATACAAACCCCGGAACACTTTGGTCTCTAGTGCCAAATTAGTCAGAAAATATGGAAAGCCTCGTACTGCCTTACGAAAGGAATGAATGAGAATGAGATTCCTAAAACAATAGAGGAAATATAAACTCAATATACGAAATCTGGCACTGGTATTCACGAGTTAAATGGGAAGAGAAACGAATTCCAGACCCGATACTCACATAAGTGGTTAAAAACAGAATCGGTAAGGAATTTAAGTCATTGAAAGAAATGAGGGGCAACAATAGAGAGGGTCGGAGGCAGAGATGACATCGAAACGAAACTAGTTTCGGGAAGGTTCTAATCTGAAACTAGTTTCAGATTTTTCAAAGAAATCGAAACTCCGAAACCCGAAACACCGAAACTATAATCCGAAACCCACACCTATAATCCGAAACTCAAAAATATAATATGGAAACTTTTAAATTTATTAAAGTTTACTCATTTTTAATGAAATAAGACGCAAAATGCAGATAATTTCAATTATGTTTTGGCTATTTTTTCTCTATCATATTTCGTTCAGCCTCTTTTTAAAGCTGGTTAACTTTATTTTTAATATTATATTGTCATTACAACTGATTTCAAAATTCTAGGACATAGAAAAAAATTGCCAATGAACGAATCGATAAGTTTTTGATGCCTGTTGATGCGAACAATTTATTTAATTCTGTGGTAACTTATCAATTCGATCATTAGTAGATATGGACGCATTATTACTTATTATTAGGGCGCCTACTTTTATCACCTAATTTCAGTTTATTAGTAGCCCTTACCCCCCCTAGATATGAAAATTATCATGTGTTATATATAATTTCCAAAATTTTTGACCCCCCAGAAAATCAGGTGATAAAATTAGGCTCCCTTATTTATTATTGCAACCAATTTTTACGTAATAAGTAAAAAAAACTGATGCTTGCAAAAGCAACCCTTGATTGTCAAAATATAATCTTCGGAATATGCCTTTCATGTTGTACTTGTGAATCATAATAACGAAAAGAACTGCACATATGCAATATAATTGTTGGATGCACTCCATCCCAAATAGTGTTGGAGGTATATAACATACAAAAGTGCTATTGATGCATATTGAAGAGATATATAGCATACATCAGTGCATTTATGTATAATTGATAGAGACATATAATACATCAATGCAATCAATGTATATGGAAGTTTGGGTAGTTTTGGTTTTTCAGGTGAGTTCCGGGTTTCGGATGAGGTTTCGGGTGAGGTTTCGAGTTTCGGATAAGGTTTCTGAAGCAGTAATCCGAAACCCGAAACTTTCGGATTTGGCATAAAGGGTTTCGACGCCAACTCTGATCAAAGGAAACTACTTTAAGTATCTAGTAATAGACAATATACCCCATCACACGTAAATAAATACCAAAATCCCATATAATTGTAATATGATGTAATTTTATTATGATAAAATAAAGTACGCCTTATGGTGATTAAGAAGAAAAAAAAAGGATGTTTATTAGTCTAAGTATTGAAATAACATTCATAAATATTGGCTGTTTAATTCACCATATTTGCATTTTTTTTTTGAGACCCGTAAGTCCTGTGATTATAATACAGTAGTCTCGACTTCATTATATTTCATGGAACTCAATTAATTATTCACCGTATTTCCTTTTTATAGATAAATAAATTGTATAAACTGAACATAGGATGGCTATTTATGTTGTATTCGCGGACTCATGGGACCCAAAAAATTACAAAGATTGTTGATCCAAATCAATCAAAGTTTGATAATCCAAGTATTTAAAATAATCTATTCATGAATATTTCAATCGGTAAGTTCATTAACCTAAACGTTTAAAATAGCTATTCATAAGATATATTATTTAATCACTAAGGTTGCTGGCCGTAAGTAATAATTACGGACATTACGGATTACAACCTGAGTTGCAACCTTAATTACAACTAATGCCCAAAGTTGTAATGTGCCGTATTGCTGTAAAATGCCGTAATAGTTGTAAGTGCCGTAATAGTGTCATAATGTTTGCAATAGTCTGGTTGGCTTACCAGTATTCCAATAAACACAGTTAATCTTGTTTCTTGTTTGGTTTATCTCTAACAAGATATAGTTCAATTTGTTTAACTTCTGCACCATAGATGGGGTTCATGCGTACGCATGATTCCTCAATCATGCGCATGAATGCGCATTAATGCGCATGTTTCCGAATCATGCGCATTTTATCCATCAAAATTTTATAGAAAATTAAATATAAGTGTAATTAACATTTTAATCTATCTATATAATTCGAATTCTGGGTCTGTTCGCTTTAACATTTTTGATTGGTCGTATATGAAAACTGTGACCTAAATGTGGAAAACTACCAGAAATACATAAGATGATTATGACGATTATCATGGTCAAGTAATTATTATGATTTTATTTTTTAATGCCCTTATTAACGCCATTAAATAACACAAAATTGTGAAATGTGAATTTGCCAAATTTACTTTTGTTGTTTGGTTGCTAATATTTTACAAACTATTTGGGCTAAAAACAGTTCACGAATTTAAAACGTTTTGTATAATTGTCTCAAGTTCAAGAATAAGTGCAAGAATAAGTGCAAGTGCAAGAACAAGTGCAAGAACACAACAAATGCTCCGCGATAGATAAAACATGATTAATAAAAAAACAGTGAATATATTCGTAAATATAAAAAAAATTACTTTCAACCAAATATTTAGATGATTGATTTCTAGAATTTTTGGTCGTAACTTTTTGCCACCCAGATTATCTGACAATAAATTAATTTTCTTAGCGATTTGTAGTTTTATGTCGATCTACCAACCAATAAAATCACGGATATTTTCAAAAGGTGCCCAGTGTGCTAAAACTAATATAGTAATATAATCAAGATAATGTGCTTTAAGCTTTTTGATTGGTTATATAACCCATTATCAAAATAAGACTAATATATCGCAAGTTATAATCAAGAATGTCATCACAATTCAAATTCATTAACAATTGATATGTGATAATATAATTGTGAAGAAATGTGTTGGTGAATGATAATACAAATTCTGTACTTGCTAAAATGACATTTTAAGGGAATCAATCAAAACAAAATAAAATTATCCTGCAATCACAAATGTCCTGTCTGCACAAAAATATCTACTAATTTCATAATAAATTGTAATTGGCGCGGCTTAATAATGAGAATAAAAAAAAATTTTCAATTGCACTTCCATTTTTGATTTGCTATATCCAAAGACCATAATCAGACCGTGAGAGAATTTAAATTAAGATGTCAATACTATTTAAATTAGGGTTCTGCAAAAGAGGGCATTTAAGGCACGGGCATAACTTGACTTTAAATTTTAGGGCACTGGCACGGGCCTTACATAGGCACTGGCACAAGTATTGGCATTAGTATTGGTGCCCGGTATTGTGCAAATGGTGTTAGGTATATTATATAAATTACATATTTATACGATCAATTAATAAAATCAATTTTACACACTCATCTTGAATTTGCAATAGAAATTATATAACTAGTACAAGCAAATATAATGAACGATATATGACATAGTAAAGTCAATTATAAATCTTTATAACCTTTTATATATCAGAACAAACTCATATCGATTAGAAGTAGCAATTGCCTCTTAGAGTGAAATAGAAGCGAAAAAAAAACCAAAATTATAACATTGATATATATTACAATTCAAGTTTAAACTTTCGTTAGGTGGCTTAATTAAATAAAAGAAAGTAGATCCTAGTAAAAGAAAAAAATCGAATATGATTTAAAATAAATGATAAAGTGTAAAGTGTCAGGAATGCCCAGATCAATCTAATTTAACCCATCTATCAAATGTATTCTTATAATACACGCGCTGGCACTGGCATTGTTCGAGCACAACAAAAAAAAGATAGCAGGCACTTAGGGCACTATTATTTTGCCTGGCATAGTACTATTTGTACCCAGCACGTTTACTTGCAGAACCCTAATTTAAATCTGTAATTATTGATTAACAAAATCCATAATTTATACTGGCAAGTAAAATCCCTTAATATCTAATTTAGTGCGACCATACCAAGCCACTACTTATTAGCTATTACGGCCATTACAACTATTACACCCCTTACAACTATTACACCAATTACGACAGTTATGTCTATTACGACAATTACACCTTTATGGCAAATCATTACAACTTTAAGGTAAAAGGTTGCAACTTTACAACTTGGCTAAACCTATTACGGCATGCAACCTTATTAATCACGTTAATGTTGTAAATATAAAGAATTTTTATTAATTTAAGTTAATTCATGACTATTTAAATATTTATTTATTTGCATCCGGTTAATTGGGAGCATAAAAATTATTTGCATTTACATATATTAATACGACTAAATACCCTGGTTAATTATATACAATACACATGATTCAAATAACCGATCAAGAAGTTGTAACCAACTAAATTACTATATTAACCCGGGTCTGACCCGACCCGGGTTTTTTCTGACCCGGGTCAGACCCGACCCGGGTTTGATCTGACCCAACCCGACCCGAGTTGGGTCTGACCCGGGTCGGGTTGTGTTAGACCCAACCCAGCTAAGACCCCTACCATATTATGGAATTCCTGTAATATCTACTTTAATAATAATAAAGGAAATGAGAACATACCTCACTTATAAAAAAAAAAAAAAAAAAAAAAAAAA
>QKWP01003046.1:24444-37899 GCA_003550325.1 Gigaspora rosea | reverse complement strand
ATACCGAACTGCCTCAGAGAAGTGTGTAGTTTCTTACAGACATAAAAGAAACTATACTTCCCTCTTGCACCCCGCTTCACGCCCAAAGTAAGGGATCTCAGAAGCCATGTGATTGTTACTCTATCGGAATTAAAGAAGGCTTCCGGTACTGTAACAGTATTATGAATATTAGACTTAGGCCTCACATTACGTCTCATGACTTCGATTATTCCAAATCAAGTTCTAACTCATTTTGCTTTACTGCCACAGATTTGATAATAGCAGCTGCCCAATTAAATCTGTCAATTGATATTACGGATCCCTGTTCCTATGGTGTTTTAGTTTCCTAACTGGCTGGTTTTTTTTGCCTTTTCGGCTCTGGAAGGATTTGAACCAGCAACCTTCAATTTGCAACCTGGGAGCATAACCGCTACACTATCAACCCACAGGTTCTGTTCTTTTATTATTAAAAAAACTGAATTATATATTATTGTAAGATAAAAAAAAAACAAAAGTAAAAGTTCATACATACGACTCAAAGCCTTAAACTATTCTAAACTAAAATTATGAATTTTTATTTTAATTACTCAAATGCCAAACTAGTTAGAGTTAATATAAAGTTTTATTTTTTTATAGTAGCAAATTTTTCAAAAGATTTTGCGAATTTATAAAATCTGAAATATTTTAGGTTTTGAAATAATTTAAAAGTGAATTCAAAATATTTTTTAAAATATTTTAGTTCGAAATAATTTGAAAATATTTTAGACCTGGAAAACCAAGCTGGATCAGTATATCTGTAACCTGGATCATACAATGAGTATATTGGACTATATTTTCAAAATATTTCAAAATTTTGTATGATATTACAAAATTAGATTAGATCTTTTATAATAAGATCTTTTTTTATTTTGTTTTTTGTTTTTATTTTGTTTTTTATTTTTTTTTTATTTATTTTTTTTAATTTTTTTCACACTTTACAAACACACTAGCCTTTTGCAAGAAACCAACAACTATTCGGCACTTTGCAAAAACACCAATTTGATTTTGCGCATCAACTCAGACTAGGACCCCAGACATTTCTGATATATGTCATATTTTTTTTTAGCAAATTGATTCAAATTTGATCTAAGGTCCAAATTTAAATTTTAGCAAATTGAAGTTAATTTTAAAAAGGGTCATAATTGAATATTTTAGTGAATCACTAAGATTTTAAACATGTTATATTTTATTTTTAGCAATTTACCCACATTTTGCAAAAATTATTATAACAAGTTAAGTCGTGCTATGATAATCGATCCAGATATAACAAATTATTAATGGCTATACGGAGCAAAATAATAATCAATTATAATTGAAAATAAGTAAAAGTAGTTGTAGCATATAATTAGGCTTTAGTATCAATAGCAACTTGCATATGTATTACGATCATTAATCGTGATTGTATGTCGATAAACAAATAATTATGTAATGCAATTGCGCAGAGTTATCATTAAGCAAATTAATTAGTAATTCATATAATAATTGTAATAATTATTATATAGTTAGTATCTTCTTTTGAAATTTTCAAAAAATATAAAATTAAATATACCAGCATAATGTATTTTAATATGCTGAATAAGTTTTTTAGAGCACAAAGTTAGAATCAATTTGTAAAATTTTGAAATCATAATATTTTTAAAAATTTTTTTATTTGAATTCTATAGATTTGTAAAATTAAAATAAAAAAATTTTCATCAAATTTGGTCAAGAACTCATGGAGATATCTTTGATGAAAGTTCCTGTAAACAATTTCAATGCAGTTTCTTTGTAATATGTTTTTTTGCTTTTTCAAAATAACCCACTGTTCGGCGATGATTTACAAAAAATTTTACTATGCTAACTAAAAAAAATTTTATAACAAGACTTATAGCGCATAACATTGACTAATAGAATCTCAAATTTCATGAAAAAATATTGAAAACTCATGAAGATATTAACGTTTTTGTAAATTTGAACGCATACGTTTTCGCAAGTTTTCCCCTAAATTCAAATGCTTCTGGAGGCACTTTCTCAAAATGAAACATACAAAATACGATTAAATAAGTTGATAGAATAGATATTCAAGAGTTTTCAGTTAAAATTTTATCAAAAACGGATTAATATTGATGAAGTTTTAATGATTTTTTCAATTTGCTTCCAGATTCGGGATTTTCTAAAATTTTCAATTTTGATCAAAACAGAAAAATCACCATCACAGGCTAGATTTTCACAAGTTCAAATGAAACAAGTTACTGCGCACTAATAAAATCAATAGAGAATAGATTAAAATTTTGCTTTCTAAAATTTCAAGTTATTTGGTTAAATATTTATTCCATAATAGCTTTTTTTCATTTGGCGCAGCTTCTTTATAATATATTTTATGGAAATAGAAGAATATTTCATCAAAGATATCTCTACAAGTTCTTAACCAAATTTGATGAAAATTTTTTTATTTGAATTCTATGGATCCATAGAATTCAAATAAAAAAATTTTCATCAAATTTGATCAAGTGGTTGCAGAGATATCCTTGATCAAAGTTTTGTCAAAAATTTAAACGTATCTGTCATGTGATATACGTTTTGAAATTCTCTAAAACTTTGATCAAAGATATCTCTGCAACCACCTGATCAAATTTGATGAAAATTTTTTTATTTGAATTCTATGGATCCATAGAATTCAAATAAAAAAATTTTCATCGAATTTGATCAGGTGGTTGCAAAGATATCTTTGATCAAAGTTTTAGAGAATTTCAAAACGTGTATCACATGACAGATACGTTTAAATTTTTGACAAAACTTTGATCAAGGATATCTCTGCAACCACCTGATAAAATTTGATGAAAATTTTTTTACTTATTCTACGGATCCATAATAATTAAATAAAAAATTTTCATCAAATTTGATCAGGTGGTTGCAGAGATATCTTTGATCAAAGTTTTAGAGAATTTCAAAACGCATATCACATGACAGATACGTTTAAATTTTTGACAAAACTTTGATCAAGGATATCTCTGCAACCACCTGATCAAATTTGATGAAAATTTTTTTATTTAAATTTTATGGATCCGTAGAATAAGTAAAAAAATTTTCATCAAATTTGATCAGGTGGTTGCAGAGATATCCTTGATCAAAGTTTTGTCAAAAATTTAAACGTATCTGTCATGTGATATACGTTTTGAAATTCTCTAAAACTTTGATCAAAGATATCTCTGCAACATTTTTTATTTAAATTCTATGGATCCATAAAATTCAAATAAAAAAATTTTCATCGAATTTGATTAGGTGGTTGCTTAGATACCTTTGCTCAAAGTTTTAGAAAATTTTGGCACAGCTTGTTTTTGATAAAAGTTTTGGATTTTTTCTAAAACTTGAGTGAAGGTATCTTCAAAAGCAAATTTACATATTTTATATATTCAAAAGTGGGTTTTAACAGCTATTACAGTTTTAAAAAATTTGCTCTATATTTTTTTTACCTGATACTAGATGTTATAATTAAGTTTTTAGCAAATTACTATAAAATTTATATGTAATAATCCAACTTTTAGCAAATTTACTTGATTTTAGGGATAGCAAAAACGTCTAAATTCATGCAGATCTGTTATGACCTATATGAGAGATGTCCGGGATCCTCTCAGACTTCTGACACTTTGCAAAAATACACAACTGATTTCTTTAGCAATTTCTAAATTTTTAAGAATATTTCTTTAAAGAAATAATTTAGTTAGGCACAAGTTTTCGCAAGTTTTTGCAAAGTTTTGCTTTATTTATTTTTTTGTTTGACATTTTTTGTTTTTGTTTTTTTTTTGTTTTTTTTTAAGCTTTTTTTATGAATTTATTTTATTCCGGCACTTTATGAGAACACAACTCTTACTTTCTAGTAGTTTGCAAGAAAACTAGCCCAAACTTGTTTAGCATTTTGCAAGCAAACACAAACTTTTTCAGTATTTTGCAAGAACATTAACCTGGCAAGAACACTAACTCTTACTTTAGAGAACCAGATTTGGGCTTTATTTATTTTTTTTTATTAAGTTTGCTTACATATTTTGTTTTTTCAGTTGTTTTTTTTTTTACTTATTTTTTTATTTTATTTATTTGGCACTTTGCAAGAAAACAACCTGACTTGTCTAATACTTTACAAGAACACCAACTTTAACATTTTTGGCACTTTGCAAGAAAATACTAAATTTTTCTGGCAATTTTTAAGAACACCAATACTTACTTCTGAAAAATGAATTTTTTTATTTTTTCACTTTTCTACTATCTTTAGAAAGTATTTAGAAAAAAGAAAAAACGAAGGTAATAGTTAAACCAAAAAAAATAGCTGAAGCAAAAATGATAGTTATGGTCCAGTACATAAAGATTTGTACTTTAAAAAGTTTCGTAATTTTAACTCTTAGTAAAAGTTTTTATATTTTTGATTAATTATTAAAAATTTTTTAATAGGTTTTAATCTAACTTTTTATATTATTTTTATTGTTTTAACATTGTTTTATTTTAATAATTTTGCATGTACAATTTGCTATATTCAAAAAAAAAGAAAAATTTTTTTTAAAAAAAAGATATTTTAAAATTTTTTGCAACCAATATGAAGTTCTATAAGCTTGTACTATGCAAGCGCATTAATGTGCATATAATAAAGATATGATTAAAATTTGAACAGAATTGAATCACTAGTTGTGAAGAAATTAAGTATTAAAGTAAGGTAATTTGATTTTTTTTACTATATACGTGTATATATAAATTACTATAAATTACTATTAAATTATATAGTAAATATTGTTAAAAAAAGTTACTATTAATAAATTTTTTTTATTTAATTAATAAAATAATCAAAATAATTTTATTTTTATTAATCCGGTAACCTAATAAGTATGTTAAATTAAAAAAAAATCAAAAATTAATTTGTACAAAAAATATTTGAATCAGAGCTATTTGAGGTACAAATCTTTTTGCACCAGATTATAAAACAAAAAAGCGAAAATAATAGCTAACTATGAGGTGTATGAAAATAAGTATGTAGGGCAGTGTTGTTGACTGGAAGCTGGAACTTCACTGGACGTCCAGATAATTCCAGTGTTCCAGTGGTTCCAGTGAAGTTTTCACTGGAAGGGATTATTTCACTGGAACCAATATAATATTAGCCAATCAAAATACGAATAAGAATTAAGGTTATTATATACACATGATATGTATGCTAGCTAATCAGTTGCAAGTAGGGATGTTAAAAGCTCAGAGAGAGTTGAGTTTTATTGAAGTCCAGTTCTGAGTCAAGCTTGGAACTCAACTCGCATTGCAAATATATAGAGATTGGACCCAGGTTGGTATTACCCGAGTCACTCGAGGGTGGGTCGAGTAACTCATATTCAGGAACCTAAAAAAATTGTTTTTAAAAATAGCAAAAAATGTTTTGGCAATAGCTAAATATTGTTTTTTATTGTGATATCAAATTTAGTATAAATTATGTTGACCAAAATGTGACTATCACTACTATTGATTATAAGCAAAACATTAAAATTCTAAAAAATTATTCTACTCGATTTTTAGTTATTCAGAGCAAAAAATAGGTTTGAAAAATAGCAAAAAATGTTTAATCATATGTAAAAATTTAGTAAGGTCTAATCAGAATTCTGATTAATATAAATTATATTTAACATTTTCAAAGAATCCAAAATTAAATCTATAATTAACTAAGATATTTTAGAACAGTCAACTACATTTTTAACTTATGGTTCTTATTAATTAAAGTTTAGAAATTAGAGTGTATAGTTACTAGGTTGGCTTAAAGGGCAGAGCTCTATTTAAGAATTGCTATCGAAATTCAATAAGGGAATTAGCATAGAACTTTTACCACTATATTGCAACATTCACCAGTACCACAAGAACTTACCACGGCAAATTATGATGCCCATGAGACTTGAGAGCTGTGAACGAAACTTAACGGCGACAAGACAGCAACGAACCCTGATGGCGACAAGACAGCAACGAATCCTGATAGAAACAAAATTTTGCGAAGGCAAGATTTGGTAGCAACGAACCTGATCCTGATAGCACTTAAACGAAGTAACGGCGACGGCAACTAACTTGATGACGGTGAATTTTTGATGCTAAAGAGGCTTAATTAACGAAGCAAAAAACTGAAAAGTAATTAGATCTTGGTGAAACTTGGATTAAGCAAGAGTTTTAATACGCTGAATTTGAACTCTTTTTTGTCACTACCATAAACTAAAACTTTGAAACTCTTACACTGAATATTTAACCACTCCAAACTTCAACTTAAACCTCAAGCCACTCCAAGCTTCAACCTCAACCTTAACTAACGCATCTGAATTTTTTATTTTTTTTTTTTTACATTTATATATTTGATTAACCAATGAATGCTTTCCAGTGATATTTTATTTACGATTTAATTGCTAATTGTTAGGGACGTGTCAGATATTAGCTGAGATCAGTTTACTATAGAGCCCACCCCCTCCCCCCCCCTGAGAAATTTAGTTATTCTGATTTGTTATATGTGTATATTTAGACCTGAGATTTTGTCTACCTCCCCTTTACCCTACGATATCAGCTGATATCTGACACTTCCCTTACGTGAACTACAAAAAGAGGTAAAATTGTTTTATAATGTGATTTCTAATAAAAAATTGCGATTAATTGTGATCTAATATTTTCAGGTCCACCTGCTGGTGACCCGGGTCATGTTTTTTAAACAGGTCCAATTACTAAAATATACAAGTTAATTTTTTTTGACTTGCCAGATCCACTGGACCCCACTGGACCTCACTGGACCTCACTAGAACTTCCATCCAGTGGTAAAAAAAACGTGACTGGAAGGGTCTAGTGACAACTTATCACTGGAACCTATATATGTTCCAGTTATATCTAGTTAGTTCCAGTAACCCTTCCAGTTCCAGTGATCTTCACTGGACCGGTCTTTTAACAACACTGATGTAGGGCCAGTGTTTAAAATTCTGATTCAAAATTACTTGCACAAATGCAAATAATATACAGGCTTAAGATGCACAAATAAATAATTGCTTGCATATGTATGCATATAAAAAAAATTTTTACTTGCACATATATACATATAAAAATTATTGAAATAGGTAAATATAATAAAATCTTTAATTTACAAAATTATTATTATATTTATAGTTATTATTTAACTAAAAGAAACTGTCTAATCAACTAAATTGGTGCAGAATAAGAGGTTAACTATTAACTAAATTAATACAAATACAGTTGTTTTTCTAAATCATTATTTTCATATAGCCACAAACTCTATATAATCATACCAAAATTTGATACTATTTATTTATATTTATATAGTCACAATTATATTATAATCATTATTGTTTTAGAATTTGTTGTCTAATTTTAATAATAATTTACTTTTTTACATTCATATTTATATATAAAAATAGATAGTTTCTATATAGAAAAGTTGCAATTTTAATAATTAAATCAGCTTTTTACAATAATAAAATTGTTCAAAAGATAAAATATAACTACTCTGAAATTTTTATACAAATCAGATAACTTCATATTAGTATTGTTTTTATTTTACTTATCTACAAAAATAGCTAAAAAAATAACAGGCCTGATATATAGGTTAAATAATACAGGAATCAAGGCAAACGTCGCGAAGAAACGCATAACACAAGGTTGGTTTTTAGCAGCGCTAAGCGAAAGATCTCCTAAAGAGTCAGACATAGTAACTCTAAAGAAATTATGGAAAGGCAATTTGGACTGCTCAATCTGCCTTAAAGCAAAAGAGAGAAATCTTGAAATAACACTTACTAAAGACACTATCACTCCAGAAATCTCTTTGGTTAAAATAAGGAGTTTACTATCACCAAAAAAGCTTTTATCATTCATACAAGCACATAAACAAATTTAGTATGACATATATTGGGCAATTAATCAACTTTGAAGGGAAAAATATGATTACTTGGCAACAATTAAAAAAAGTCTTAGGCCTTTCAAGTCAAGGAAAGAAAGCTTATTGGTTCGCAGAACTAGAAAGAGAGATACCGTATATGTCCGAAATTAAGCTACCTTTTTTGGCCAAAAATTACACAAAAAATCGTAAAGTAGCTTATTTTCGAAATATAGTATTTTTTGAAAAAATTGAAAAACGTACTAATAAAAAGTTATCTAAATGACACCATATTTTTACTATAAGTGTATTTTGATGCGCTAAACAAGTTTCTTAATCGACTTTTTGAAGTTTACTTAGTAGAAAAAAAAGTTTTATATGTAGCAACTGCTACTAAATTTTTTAAGATTTTTAAAAAAAATCAGGGGTAGCTTATTTTAGGTAGTAGCTTATTTTCGGACATATACGGTAATTATAGATACAGACACAAGAGAAATTGCAGCAAGTCTTAATCTGCCAGAACTGAATTTGCTAGCCCTGGAGATCAAAAAGACCTTCATCGACAGGTAAAGGACTGGGTCGTATATAATATGATAGAATAACACTGAAGGGTAAAAAAGAAGTGTTTGTCGAATATTGGCGTGATAGTTTATCTCAAAAGTCATCAAATATCTGCATTGTCAAATGCGAAGGCTGTCAATTTGGTGAAGAAAGTAGTAAAGGTGTTTGTGCAAGCTGGATCAAGAAGGAAGATGTTGTAGGGGTACTTTCAAGGCCATATAGAGAAGGAAATAAATGTAAATTCCCAATAAATTTAGATATGGTTTCTGGTGCAAGGAAAAAAAAAAGAATAAGTAGTATAGGTTCAAAAAAACAAATTTTCAGTAATATTAGCATAGTCAATTGTTTGGAAATAGAATTAATTTTGAAGGAGAAGCTGGAGAGTGAAACAGAATATCTTTTAATAAATAGTTTTAGAAAAAATTTAGATAGAAAATGTGAACATTTCATTTTTTACACAGACGGTTCTTTAGTAGAGAGTTTGAGTAACATTAATCCCTGTTGCACGATAGGAGCTGGGTGGGTTCAAATAAGCGACACAGAGAAAGAAATTTTGGATACAATGTCAATTAAAGCATTTCAATGGCCATCATCAACAAAGGCAGAACTCATAGCAATATGGACCATGCTCTTAACAATTCCAAGTGAAGCAGAAGTTATAGTTTACACAGATAGTCTGGCAGCAATTTGTGCGATAAAATCAGGATTCTCTCTTGAACCAGCAAGAAGGGCATAAAAGTGGTCTAATTTTCTTCTGACAGAAAAAATCGTAGATCTAATAAAAACTAAAAACATTACTCTTAAGCTTAATAAGGTGAAAGCGCACAGTAACAACAAATGGAATGACTTGGCTGACAAACTAGCAAAGAAAGGTTGTGAAGTATCAGAAACAATTTAAGTAGAATTAGAAGAAAGTTCAAGATTCCAAAGTGTCTTATTTTGAAAAAATTGGCTAGTAGAGATGCCCAGTGTTTAAAATTGAATTTTAAAATTTTATACGGAATACATTTAATATTTTAATAAAAACTGCAGAATTAATGTATCAACTTGCGCATTACATTTTTATTAAATCATATATCTGCGGAAAATTTGTTTAATATGTGGAAATAAAATTTTTTAAGAAAATTTATTTGTGCAATTTTACCACTACCAATTTTGATTACCTGGAATTCGATTACAGTAAAGATCAAAATCCAGAATTGCCACAATTCGAAATTGTGATATTAGAAGATTCGAATTTCCCAATTAGTTTACCCTATTTGTAAATAGATCTTCTCTGTAGATATCTTTCATTTCTATTTTTGTATAATTCATTAAATGCTATCAAAATCCATGTAACTTGATGATTGACATATAATCACCCTCTTCTGTAAAATCAACGTGTTAGCACGTATGCGTGTTAAGAGGCACGAATTATAAACATTCTTAATAGCATGTTAACGTGCTAGACTTAGTTGAACAATCACGTAACATGTTAAACAACACGTTAACGTGCCAAACAACGTTAACGTTTCGCATTTTAAATTAAAATGTATATAAACGAATAAATTTAACTTCAATAAAGATATACAATATTAGAAAAGTTCACTCCGATTTTACTTAAAAAAATAAAGGAAGTAAGCTAGTGTAGAACTGAAGAGACCTTTATTCGAGTAAATCATAAACTTATCTTCCATAACTATTAGAGTTAAACCGGTTAAACGTATACGCTCTCCCATCTTAATAGTTATAGTATGTATGTATATTCGTATATACATAACTAACAAAGCCCAGGAAATATTAAATACGATAAGACAATAATGAATAGTTTACTTCAAGTAAACATTGTGATTAGTATACGTTTCTTATTTGACTTTAGCATAATAGACTTAATAAATTTTTTTAATAAATGCCTGCAGACTTACCTAATATTAAACCTGCGGGACGAAAAAAATATCTTTAATATGCAGAACTTCTGCGGACCTTTTTTTTATATTTGCGGAATCCGCATATATTCTTAAAAAAAAAATTGCAGATTAATTTTTTGGTCTGCGCTCTGCAGATTCCGCAGGTCAATTTTAAGCACTGGAGATGCCGCCTCGAGCTTTTATCAAAACACTCAACAATATGTATATAGGTGCTGAGTGGCGTCTTTCACAAAGTTTGTGTAGTACAGTACAAAACAATAGTTACAATGACAAAAGCTGGTTGATGTTTTGAAAGAAGCTCAAGGAAGTAACCGGTATACGAGGTTCAACAACCAGAAGAAGTAAAAAAGCTTGTTTTATTATCAAGTGCCTTTCAGAAAATCTACCTCTTCTTGACCTATTAAATAGGAAAAGACCTGACTTATATGAATCTTCAAATTGTCTGAGCTGCAATACAGAAACAAAGGAAGTACATGATCATTTGGCGGAATGTGAAGGCTACAAAATTTCATGGTGGAGTATTCAATCGGTAGCAGCAGAATTTGCTTGGAACAACCTGTCAAAAGACGTTCGAAAACGACTGCCCAAATAGAAGCTAATGAATCTAATTTTTGGAGAAAATCAAGAGGATATAATTAGCGTACAGAAAGGTTTGATTAAGGGTTTGTTCTGTCACAAAGCTCAGTTAAGAATTCAGAAACAGCTTCGCTCCAACAGAATAACGAATCGCATTATTGAAGATGTTTTAAACATAACATGGAACAGTCTTTTTGAAATTATTTGGAAAGACCGTTGCCAAACAGTAAATGAATGGGAGGAAGAAAGTGGCATTGTACGAAAAGAAAAACGGAGGAAAAAGGCTAGACAGAAGGGAGAAAAAAAGAAGAATGAAGAAAGCAAAATTTCGGAAGGCCAGAAGGAACATAAAGAGAAGTGGAAAGAAAAGGTTTCAGAAAGATTAAAAATAATGGGAAGTTTGGTAGAAGAAGATAGGGTTCCGCAATTTGATTTGATCTTCAAATATTTGAATCAAATATTTGATCAAATTCAAATTCAAATTTGACTATATTTGATTTGATCAAATTCAAATATGCCCAAATTTGATTTGATTTAACAAAATTTGATTTGATTTGAAAATTACTATTAAAAATTCAAATTCAAATTCAAATATTTGAATCAAATCAAATTCAAATTAGGGTCAATTTGATTTGATCAAATTCAAATTGACCCAATATTTGATTTGATTTGAATTTGAGGAACCCTAGAAGAAGGCTTCATCGAGAGGAGTAAAAAGCCCTTTTGGTATGGCTACTGATGGGTCACCACTGAAACCTGTTTCATTAGAGAAACAGTGCGACAGGATACGCTTAGGTCCTTTATAGGAAACCGAGTGGTATTAGGCTTATATGAGAAAGAACTGAATATCTTGTAAATTTATTTTAGTATAATATTTTTCTGTTCACTCGCAAGTATCTAGCAGACTCGTCAAAGAATAAAAAAAAAAATAAAATAGCTAAAAAAGACTTGTAATTTTTCTTGTAAAAATATAAAATAAAAAAAAATATATTAATAAAATATTAACTGATTTATATAATAATTTTATAATAGGTATATTTTATTCTTCTAAACAACTTTTCTTATTGTATAAAAATCTGATTTGCTTAATATTATTTTGTCTTTTTATATAGCAACAATCAATAATTGTATATAAAAAACTTTATATACAATTATAATTGTTGTATTTATGAAAGTCAAAATAATATGATTTTATAAAAAAAAAGTTGTTCAGAAGAACAAAATACATCTACTCTAAATTTTATTTAAATAAACAGTTATTTAATTAATATTAGATTTTTTTATATTTCTATAAAAAAAAATTACAAATTTTTTAGCTATTTTTATAGGTATATAAAATAAAAACAGTACTAATAAAAAATTATTTGATTTGCATAAAAGATAATAACTGATATTTTTAAATTTTATTTATTATATTAAAGCTTCCAAAAAATAAAATATGATTGCCAATTATTTTTTGTGCATTAAATTTTTAAATTTTTTTGCACTTTATTTTTTGTGCATAAAAATTTTAATTCTTGTTGCACTTGATTTTTTTTGCAATCATTTAAATTAATTTTAATTGCACACATGTGCATTTACTTATCTAGATTTTTATGCACAAAAAAAAAAGTACTTGCACATGTGCATCTTGTGCAAGCCAATTTTAAACACTGTGTAGGGCTAGTTTTTTTATTTTTTCTTCTACAAATTGTAATGGAATGAGATGCAACAAAGTGCGAAAGTAGTTAAAATAATATGTAATTATATAAAAATAATACTATAAAAAATATATAATAATTAACATACAATATGGGCTAGGTGCTACAAAAAGGAACCAAATTGATAAAACAAAAGATTTTCAGAAAATTAATTTTTATGTTGTAATTTTATAATAAATCATAAGAAAGTGCAAACTTTAAAGAACAATATAGCAAAATTTTATTAATATAGCTACTTTTGTGTTTTAAATAAAAATTGATTCTAATCTTATTCTAAATTGATTTATATAAAAAAAAATATCTTTTGAAAAAATTGTCAATTTGGTCCCTTTTTGTAGCACCTAGCCCATATATAATAAAATATATAATATTTATTCAAATATATATTTAATTTAAGAACAGGACTAGTTAGTGCCCCGTGCACTTTGTGCCCCTATTTTGATATCTCAAAATTTTACTAGGGTAACCCCTGTTGCGCTTCTAACAAAAAATGATCCTCTCGCGATTTTGTACTAATTTTAATTCTAACTCTAACCCTAACCCTACCCTAATCTTAACTTTACGCAAAATCAATTATTAGTACATTAGAGGGCACAAAATACACAGGTGCACTTTCTAGATTTTTCCTAATTTAAAATATAATATATATAAGACAAAAAAGAAATGGCGACCCATCGCTATGGCAACCTCTATATGATCGACCAATCAATTTAGAGATTGGTGATCATATATAAACAATGATAATCACTTGTTTTTTTTGATTTTTTGTTTCTTCTAGGCCTGGAGCCGTGCCTTACTGTTCTCGCTATTTCAAATTTCTGTAAGCTTTTTTTTTTTT